>CAUYUJ010013036.1:17500-37580 GCA_963575745.1 Prorocentrum cordatum | reverse complement strand
CCCTGTCGCGCCAGGCGAGCGAGGGGAAGGTCAAGTCCATAGACCAGCGGAACGTGCTCTCGGGCAGCCGAGACGACGGGGAGCTACTCTTCGCTGTCGACGTTCCGCAGGGCACGGAGGAGGCGTACGCCCTGTTCTGCGCCGCGCCGTGCGGTTGGTTTTGCCAGGGTGCCACGGGCTACGTGGCCTCCGTGTCGCAGCGTTGGTGGCTTGCGAGCGTGGCGCAAGGTTTGCAGCGGTCGTCCATCGGCAAAGGACCGCAGGGCGAGGCTCTCTCGAATGACGACATCCTCAAAAAGATCGGGTACCACGGCGAGTACACCCGCGAGAACGTGAGCGACGTCGCTTTCAGCATCGACGGGCAGGAGGTGCCAGAGGACGGTTTCGAGGCACAAACGGGGGCATTCGTTTTCAAGGATTCATCTCAACGATGCTCCTCTCTCTCTCTCTCGTTCTTGTTTGTTTTCTCTCTCTCTCACTCTCTCTCTCGTTCTCTACCCTTCTCTCTCTCTCTCTGTCTGTTTCTCTCTCTCTCTCTCGCCCTCTCTGGAGGACGCTCAGATGGATGTCGTTCCCTTTGTCCGTGCGGTTGTGGGGGGGATCAATCGATTCGCCGTGTGGGGGGTTACACAAATATTCCTTTCGTATGTGGGGGGGGGATACACATTGGTTGATTCCGTATGTGGCGGAGGTTGTGCGGGGTCCCCAGGACAAACTGAAAAAAAAACTCACGAATCTACTTGTCCCGTTTTTTTTTCCCGCGGGCCAGAACAAAATGGGACCAGTGAATTCGGGAGGGCGTTTTTTTTTCCTTGCGGTCCTCTCCCTCCGCCACAGAAAGAATGGCATTGTATCAAAATCACTTACTCAGGATATCCTACTAAGCATTCCTTGCGACGGAGACCTTATCAAGGATCCCCTAGGAAGGTCACTTTAGTAAGGGTTTCTTTCCAAGGATCCCTTATGTAAGCGTCCTTATCAAAGGATTCCTGAATAACGAATTCTTGCTCAGGGGAGTCACGATTCACGATCAAGGATTCCTTGAGACAAATAACCCGCGACGTGCCCAACCCATGGGCACCAGGGGATGATATACGGTATGCCGACACTAGTTTGACAGTAACATTGCCAGAGACGGTGCGCGGCGGGTGGTATCTATGTCGTGCGAAGTGTGCGTGGCCGACTCGTAGAACAGACGTAGAGGAGGACAGGAGGCATTGCATTGGGAAGGGGAAACACAAGGAAGACATCGGGTTGGAAGAACAATCACCTCGGCAGAAGAAGCGAGATGACGGCAAGGTCGTTTGGGAATTTGCGTAGGGCCTCGGTGTGTTGGACCCCCCAGCAGCCCCCGAAAGTGAGGACAGTTTCACACTTCGCAGCCCTCCAGGGATGGCGAGGTCCCGGTTGGATCTGCGTGGGGCCCAAGTGTGCTGCCCCGCCCAGCAGCCTTCGGAACGAGGCGACAGTTTTACACTTTGCAGACCCCCATGGATGGCGAGGTTCCACTTGGGTCTGCGTGGGACCTGACTGTGCTGGCCCCCCCAGCAGCCTCCGACAGTGGCCGCAGTTTCATATTTCGCAGACCCCCACGAATGGCAAGGTCCCGTTTGGGTTTGCGTTGGACCCCACTGCGTTGGTTCTCCCAGCAGCCTTCGAAAATAACGACGGCTTCACATTTCGCAGCCCCCCAGGGATGGCGAGATCCCGTTTGGGTCTGCGAGGGGCCCCAATTTGCTGGCTCCCCCCGGCAGCCCTCGAAAGCGGGGACAATTTGACATTTCGCGGCCCCCCAGAGGTGGCGATGTCCCGCTTGGGTTTGCGTGGGGCCCCATTGTGCTGGTTCCCACGGCAGCCCTCGAAAGTAGCGGCAGTTTTGCAATTCGCAGGCCCCCAGGGATGGCGAGGTCCCTTTTTGGTTTGCGTGGGACCCCACGGTGCTGCCCCCCCAGAAGCCCTGGAAAGAGGCGAGAATGTCACACTTCGCGGCCCCCCAAGGATGGCGAGGTTCCGCTTGGGTCTGCGTATGACCCCATTGTGTTGGCTTACTTTGAGGGTAGCTCTTTGGGAGATGTTATATAGAATCGGGAGTATAGCTCGTGCGCCGTTGCCTTTGGCTCAAGGCACGCGCGCCCTATTTGCCCGGACGCTTACCTTAGTGTTCGCTATGTGCTGGAAAGATCACTACATCGGTTTTATCCTATCTTACCCATCCACTCCCCATATCGTATTCTTTCGACATGGAATTGGGTGCAATGTGCCCTACCAGGCTCACTTTCGACTTGGTAGCGGAGCTGGCCGCACTCTCGTGTGGTCAGCTCTTGCTCTTCTCATCCTCATACTCTTCGGCACGATCCTCGTGACCACCTACCACCCTGCGCTACCACTCCCAGTACGTTTTACGAGGATCTATCCAAGAGCAAGAAGCAACACGAGAGGTACGACGTCTAGACAACAACATTGGTACCATATACGCTTCATCATTGCGCTACTACCAACCGCTCGGCAACGAACCAAAAGCGCAGCACTTGAAGCATGGGCGGAGAGATCCGCCAGATAGAGCGCCTCGAAGACTCGACAAGGCGCTACCCCAGCGCGGCAACGCGCCTAATAACCACCCCTATCTACACAGCCTTGGGCTGGTTATCTTCGCTATCATATGGTTCGCGCTGGGGGCAGCAATCGGACACATGCGCCGTGGAGAGAACAGCACCGATGGGCAAACACATGGCCCATACTGGGACCCTCAAGGCAACGTACCTTTCCGCGAGTACGTTTATGAGGTCAACGCATGGCTCAACGTCACAAGTGGACGTATGACGCCACAGGCCCAAGCGGCCGCCATACAACGCGGCCTGGGTGGCCTAGCGAGGACACTCGCCATGAGGGTACCACCTGACGTTATAAACTATGGTGCTGACATCGATGGGGTCCACACCGACCCAGTGACCTACATCATGTTCCTCCTAAGCATGAAGTTCGAACGCTTGGAAGATGAGCGTCAGCTCACTTCCGGCACACAGCTCATCGACTTCCATGTGCCTCACGGAGAACGAGTCGACGTCACCCTTACCCGATTCGAAATGGCCCGACTTGAAGCACAGTCGGTGGGATTTGACCTTCCCAACTTCCAACTACTAACCACGATCCTGTTCCGCGCCTTAGGCGTCGGCAACCAGCGAGCTATGCAACTCTTACAGCCACTCAACCATCAAATGCCCCGAACACAACAACAATATGATGAGTTGCTGGAGAGGATGCGTTCGATAGGCCACCTATCAGAACGGTCTCCTGGCAACATAGGATCTGTGTTTGGAAGGGGAAAGGGATCTGGTAGTGGGAATGTCTACACTACCTTAACCACTGAAGCTCAGCCTGGAAACGGGCCCTCAAGCATATGGGCCGATGATCCTGGAGAATCCATTGCTCCACTAGCAGGAGATCGATCACAACCAAGCTGGGCAACCAGCCCTCCTTCTAGAGAACCTCAACCGCACCGTTCTCTACGGGGTGAATCAAACCCCCTAACCGACGGTGTATCCACCTACTTGGGAGACGATGATTTCGACTCCGGCACCGACACAGATACTATATCACCAGACGGTGTTGAAGCCTTAGACTGGTCAGATATCATGAATATGGAAAATAATAATCAGCGAGCTGAACACTTGTTTTGGTTATTGCAACAGGCTAAACGGAGGTGGGGGAGGTTCACGCGAAAACCCGTGCGTCGTGTTAGGAGGAGGATACGGAGGAGCTTCAAGGGAAAAGGTAAAGGCAAACGGGGTCGTCGGAGGTTGAATGGGCGAGGCATCACGGCCTTCTTCCAGAGGCACTCAGATGAACAGTATGATGAGATATTCTTCGGGGGAAAAGGCCGTGGAAATGGCCGTAGAGAGACCTCAGGCAAAGGCAAAGGTAGGCGGGGAAACCCGCGAGGTAGAGACGGCCAGGTCCTAAAGTGCCATGAGTGTGATAGTACTGGTCATCTTGTGAGAGATTGTCTAGCGAAGGGAAATGGAAAGGGCAGGTCGACCGAAGTCCATTTTGGCTCAAGTGAACCATTCATCGAATATCTGAGCCTCCAGGATTTTGAGGCCATGAAACAGATATTTTACACTTGGGTCAGTTGCATGGACAACGTCGACGAGCTCGAGGCGCATGGTCATGGATTGTACGCGTACTACCTCGAGTACGTCCGCAGGTTCGTTGTTGGCAACAACGAGCTCACTCCCGTGGAACACGGAACGCTGGGAAACCAGCCTTTATCTTTCTTCGACTGGATGTTCGGGAACCCAGGCAACATCACGGCCTACGAGAGCAGTGACGAGGACGTCACTGTAGAGGCCTCGCCTTCAGAGGTTGACCGCAACCTCCAACCTCCACCCGACCTCCCGCCTGGAAACGGGCCTACCTATCCCCGAAATTATGCTGAACTTATAGAAATGGAGTCTCAAGCGTTCGTTGCGGGCGCACCAGGGAACCCGCACATGCCCCCTGGTTCGCTTGCGCCAGGCGAGTACGGGCCACGCACACTACTGCAAACCCGCATGAGGATGCACGAGATATTAACTATAGCATATCCTGAGAGTCAAGAAAGCATCGAGGCTGGCAACATGATGCTGCACGACACTGACGCTTGCGACGATTCGGAGTTGGTGTTGGCAGCCTTGACTCTTATCGACAGCGTGCACTCTGAGGACGTGCAGAGGCATGCGTGGCACTCCCGAGGGAGATGGCGCGACGCCCTTGAAAGGGCCATCGCCATGCGCGGCCAGGCTCTTCCTCCGCCAGGATGGGGTCTCCAGGCAGCGGGACTGTGGCCAAATCATACTGCCATGCGCAACATTGCTGGGCAGCCCGTGCTCGGCAACGAGCCTGAGCCGACAACCGTGCCGCCTACCCCGGGACAGCCGAGCGACGCTCAGACGCCGGCTACGCAGGGAAACCTGCCCGTCCCGGCTGCGCCAATGGCCATCATCATTGGCAGTTCTACATCAGAAGATGAAGAGGGCGATGGTTGCGGGCTATGCGAGGATGAAGCCACAATCCTCATGATGGAAGTTGCCGGTGAGGAAGAGGTGGACTTTGATCCTGACGAGCCTGACGCACCATCACCATCGGCACAAGCGCCATTTGCGCCGGGCTCCAGCCAGCAGGGACACCCGCCTCTATTAGCCGATCCACCTGGGATCGCACAGGAGCCTCCGCAGGCGCCCCCGTTGGCTTCCACTCAGGCTGCTTCGGCAGCCTCTTCTGATGAGATTGCTGGAAGGTCTCGTTCCCATCCGCGCGTCAGAGGAGAGCCACATCCACAGGCTCGACTTCCTCGTGAGTGGAGGCAAGCTGGCCCAAAGGAACACGCTCTCAGGCGAGGGGGCGAACTACTTCCTTACAATGACCCAAGACGCCGGAAAGGGGAACACTCGGCCTTCGGCAAGGGCAACCCTGCCTATAGGGACGCTCAGGGTAAGGCCATCCGCGGAGGCTATCAGCTTGCAGCAAACATCCGCCGCCCTGAAATCGAAGAAGCGCGGACTCAGCTGCGAAACATCATCGCGGCTTGCACGCTGTATAGGCCCCAGGCAGTTTGCGGACCATGCTCCGAGCCGTTCCAGAACCACGGGCCGGGATGCCCTGTAGGGCTCAACGAAAGTTTGAGCCCGAACAGGGGCCGTACCCCTCATAAGGAGGGCCATCCGCCACTGATCCCGATGGCACAGGACGAGACCGCAGAGATCAATCGTCGTCTCGGGATCACGGTTCACATGGGGCCGAAAGCCGAGGAGGATAAGCCTCCTCCGGCTCCAAGGGGACTGGTGCCCATGACCCAGGAAGAAAAGGACGCGCTCTTTAATCTTCCTGGAATACGAGGGAACTCGCCCGGCGTTTCCAGCCAGTCCCAACGGCCAGAACCGACAGCCAACGATGACCAGAAGGTCCAGCGAGTTGCGGCGGATGAGGAACGTATGCGAATAGCAGAGGAACGCACACGCGAGGCAACTCGCCAGATGCTGATGGATTCCCAAAAGATATACATGAAGGGGGCTAAGAAGCCCCCGCCCCCACTCCAACCGAAGGCTAAGAGCGAAACTCCAGCACCGAAGTCGCCTTCGGGGACGAGACCGAAAACAACAGCACGCTCTGAGGACCCTGGGCCAGATGCGCAGATGGAGGCGCCTCTCTCTAAAACGCCGAGACCACCAACTGGCGCAACTCCAGCGCAAGGACCTGATCCCAAGCAGCAACCTCAGGACCCTGTGGAGGAACGGAGACGCCCGCCTAGTCGCAGCGGATCCATCGCCGACAAGGCGAAGGCTTTCGAACGCACAGGGTACGCCCCTGCGCCAGCCTCGCCTGTGGCGGCCCGTTCCAAAAGGTCCGATGAGGGTGCTCTGTCTAGGGGTACCTGGGTGCCGACGATTAGGGGCAGCGCTAGTCGTAGTCACCGCGGGGAAACCCGCCAGGCGCTGCCGCTGCAGCCTCCTCCTCTTCAGGAGCCGCAGCCTCCTCAGCGACAGAGGCTCCTGCGCGGGGAAACCCGCCCGAGAATCAGCTGCACCACCCAGGAGACAAGTCCTTCACCAGTGGGGCTCCGAACGTGATCAGGGATAGACTTGCTCTGCGGAAGCTCCCACCGATACGCTCGGTGGATGAGGAATTCGTGAGAAAATGCAGGCAAGGAAACATTATCCCGAGATCCAATCACACCCTCAAGCAACTGAGCAAAGCTCTCAGTAGGACATGCAGACATGCGCCGGACAAAGCTCATAATCCTGTGTGGGATCAGACTACATTCGATGATCATGATGGCTGGATTAACCTCGTAGAGCTCGTAAATGAGTATCCGTGGAAAACCGGACGATCGAGACACGACGGGTGCAATCCCAGACATGGCGAGGCCAAACTCATCACCGCGAACCTATATGGTCGAACGGTGGGCCAGCTGGCTGCCATCATGATGGAGATTGTTCATGTCCGCGAACCAGACGGTGAAGAAAAACGACGCCTTCAGTTCAAGGTGTTAGTGCGGGACTCCGGCGAGCCCGAGATTTTCATCCGCGCCTCTCAGGGGCATTCGTGGACGCTGAAGCTCCATGGTCGCTGTCCCAGTACATTGTACTGCACGACCAACCTGCCGGGAGACCGGCCCCGTACCCCGAGGTCGCCATGCATGGCACTCGGTGGAATGCCTTCGAAGGCATTGTGGCACGGCCTGTCCTGTAGATCCGAACACAACTCGAAGAAAAGGGGGACAGGCCGGTCACACAGCCACTTCGCGCCGACGGTCCGCCGTCGCAGCGTGAACAGTGGGTGGGACCCAGACTCCAACATCATCATCTTTGTAGATTGGCACAAGGCCCTGCAGGATGGTGTGAAGTTCTGTTGGTCTGACAATGGGGTCCTTTTGTCCGAGGGAAATAACGGTATCATCGAACCGTACTACATTTCCCACGTAGAGGACCTTGCCACGGGGAAGCACTGGCGCAATCCAGAGTACCTGGGTGATCGCCAGGCGCGTGCCCCCCCCGCCGTGCTGACGGCCCCTGGCAGGTGGGCGGACGTTGGCAGTGCCAGCGTCAAGGACCAGTGGTCCCGCGACCAAGTGGGCGTCGACCCTCCCATGGTCTACATCCACAGGGAAGTTGGGGACCACAACAGCCCTGCCACGCTGGGAAACCAGCCTGAGGTCCACCAGATCTTCATGATCACCGAGAGTGAGGCCGGGAGCGCGGCTCCAAGCCGCGCCCCAAGCCAAGGGCCTAGCGCCATATCTTGGCAGGCCATCAGCACCTCGGACCTGGGCCAGATAGCGGCCGCTCTGAACCCTGAACAGGTGGAGCAATTGGCGGACAGATTATATCAACAAGACCCCTGGGCCGCTGGCCAGGGAGCAATGTCCGCCATGGCGACGCGAAATCGTCAGGCCATGCAGGGGAACCTGCCTATAAATGGACTCAGAAATGAGATGCCGAAGCCGCGGGGAGACCCGCAGACGTTCGGCCGCATCTTTGGAGAGCCTGCTCGATTCGAGCAGATGCATGGTAGCCCCTCGCCTAGTATGCACACACCGAGGGGCATGACCCCAATGGCGACGCCACCTGCACAGTCTCCGTTCGGGACTCCTGATCGCCCTTCCACGAGTGGCACCCTCATGGAGAGGATCGCAGCGGCCAGGGCCGAGCATGGTACAGCTCTCCTGAACATGATGCCGCCCGGCACTCCAACGCGTCAGCAGGGAAACCTGCCTGGCACCCCAGGCCATTTTCGACCGCTTGCTGGACAAACCACTGTCGCTGGTGCGCCTGAAGACTACCGTGCAAGGGTGGCAGCTGCTGTGCAACAGGTGCGAAGCCACAACCTGCCTCACCCGAGTGGCCAGAGGTGGAGGCCGGCCTGGTCCTGGGAGCCTGAGGGTCCCAATCCAAGGGATCCTGCTCGGCAACGAGCCTTCATCCCAGCCTTCAATGCTCACCCGAGCATGGCCCAGGGCCAGAGACCGCCGCCAGCACACATGAATCCGCCGCTGTACCCTGATGGGTCCAGAGTCCCGAACAAGTTTGTTCGCGAGATGGCGGATCAATTCCACAGCCTCACCAACGTGCGCTGTAGCGATCTGTCCATGTATCCGCACATGGCCTTTATGCCTGCGCCGACGACGCCAGATGTGGCTGTCCAGCCTACTGCCCATTCGATATCGTCTGGCAGTAGAGGTGTGCCTGATTATATCAGGCAGACATACCACACCCAACAGGCATGCTTTAGGCGCAGACAGGCCGTGCAGAACGTGCGTGATCATTCGCGTGCAGCCGCGCTTGAGGTTGTGAGGAACAGAGGCTCACCCCTGCGAGGAAACTCGCCCGCTGTGACGCTTGCAGCCTCCGTGCCAGCAGCTCCTCCAGCTGTGGCTGTCGGAGTGCCGGAGGTGCTGGATCCATCAGGGGATCCCCCGGCAGCCTTCATGCCCTCCGAGACGGTCTTGGAGAGACAGCGGCGGGTATATCCCAGAGCAGCAAATGTGGAAGTTTTCACTGGGATGGAAGATATCTGCGCGGTATGCCTCGAAGAATTTCAGCCCAGGGAGAGCGTTTACCGTTTGAGGTGTAATCACTTATTCCATGCGGAGTGCTCGAATTCAAATGCGGTGGGCCATGTCGCAAACCAGCGCGAGGGAGATCCTCAGCAGCCACCATGTGCTATCTGCCGAGCACCTGGCATCATAGCGTCATCATTCCCATGGACCGGCTCCTTCACTCAGACTCCTGAGCAAGCAGCGAGGGAGCTGCGGGAGTTGAGGAGCATGGTGGAGGAGATGACAGCCAGGATGCTAGATAGGCAGACAGCTCAGCCCCAGCAGCAGGGAAACCTGCCAGAGGAGGTGAGGCCGCCGATGGAGACGGGATATTTCGATCAGCTTATCCCGATGACGGCGCCTCAGCAGGGAAACCTGCCTAACACCCCACAGGTGTCTCCTCAGATGTCCCCCCAGAGGGGGGGCGGGGCAGAGCTGGCACTGGACCCTGATCAGCTGCGTGAGTTGCGTGTTCGGCATTTCCAGAATCAAATGGAGAATGCGCACACAACCATTATGCTGGATGCCGACAATCCTGAGACTGAGGTGCGTCGTTTGACCTCTCAGACTCCTCAGTGGCAAAAGCAGCAACAGCAGCCAGGGCCGTCGATATCACAGCGACGAACGAGGAGTTCGAGGAGTGGCTGCAGTACAGGGATCACCTCGCGATTGAGGGGTTGCAGGACATCGCCCTTCACTCGTATCTGACGCTGACGAGACGCACGACCCGCGAGCAGTATAAGAGCATACGTGATGAGTATGCCAGCTGGCGGGAGGATCGTGGCGCTCATGTTCAGCACGTGTCGTACTTCCAGTACATCGACCTGGTACGTATGGCCGAAGGCAGGCCGTATGCCAGCGTCATGCGGGGTAACCCGCCAGGGAGTACGACCGAATCGCGGGGAAACCCGCCAGACGGCACAGCCGGCACTTCAGAAACCGTGCACATCAAGCAGCCGAGCAAGATTTTCTTGGACGATGGTGGAAACTCTACCCTCATCGATGTAGGCTCGAAGATCAACATCATGGGTGAAAACACGAGCCGCAAGTTCGTCCAGGCTGCTGAGGCACACGGCCGCACTGGTACGTTCGAGCCCCGTTCTCGTTTGAACATCAACGGGGTGGGCGAAGGGTCGGCCCCAGCGGATACCGTAGCCACGTTCAGCATTGCCTGCGAGTACCAGGGCTCGACCCAGCTCGATTCGTACAAGACGAACATTGTGTCAGGCTGTGGCAAAGACCTGCCAGCCATCCTAGGCCTCGATAGTATGCAGGACAAACGCACGATCATTGTGCTTGAACGAGGCCAGGAGAAGCTGATATTCCCTGGGAAGGGACAGGTCAAGATGGAGCTACCCGAGGGCTCCAAGATCATGCCGACGACCAAGTTGCCGTCAGGGCATCTGTCGATCAGGCGTGATCGATTTGGAGCTGCGGGGCAACCCGCCTCGAGCTCAAGCAGCACGTCATTCCAGACGGTGCTGACGGGCGAGCCGACCCCGGCGCAGGAGCGCGAACAATTGCAGGGAAACCTGCCTCAGGGGTTGATGGAGACGCTCGCCAAAGCTACGATGAGAGGCGACAGCATCGACGATCTTGAGACGTTCGATTGCTTCGTAGCCAGGACACTGGCCCAGCATGGTGGAAGTGTACCCATGGACGCTGTACGGCCCCGCCGGAAGATAGTGATGGGGTACACGAACCGTGAGCTGCAGACAGTCAGCGACGCGAGGTCCAAGGGCGTGCTGAAGCAGCTGATGGATAATCCATCCATGCTGACAGCATTTGCGGAGCAATCCGCCTCTGAGGCCACGGCGCGCTGCAGTGCTGAGCTCCAGCATCTGAGGGAAGCCCAGATGCTGGCAGACATTGCAGGCACATCTTCTTTATCTTGAAGATGGCAGGGCGACGTCGCCCCCTCGTCGTCTTGCCTGTTGCCCGAACAGCCGGGGGGTAACAAGGACAGCGGGGTAACCTGCCTTAGTAAAAGGGCTTTTGTCATTGAAGATACGAGAGAGGCTTGCGCCGACCTCCGCACCCGAGGTTATATCTGTAATCGTATTTCCCACAATGAGCTTATGACGAGTGTGGGCACAGATTACCTGGGTGCGGTGATCAGTGGAGATTACACTCTCATATGGATTAGTACCCCGGGTGACTGGCATGTACGAACTCCAGGAAAGAGAGTGGCCCCACATTGGCCACGTATCCAAAACCTTTTGATAAAAGCCAGGGAACTCCGTATAACAATCATAGTATTTGGTCCCCCAGGATATGTTTGGAAGTTATTTCCAGTGCGTGGTACCCTGGAAGATCTTAAGTTGTCAGTGATACGGATGCGTTTGTGTCATTTCGGTATTCGGTTCAATATGCAGGACAGTACACCGAGTGGTACTTATATGCAGGTAGCGACATCAATACCGATTAGCTCTAAACTGTGGGCATGTACATGCAAACAGGCGATACCACAACATGTGTTGGATTGGCACGGCCACACGGTACGGCATGCTGAATGGCGAGCTCAGACACGCACTACACTTATCCGTCATCTGAACGACAAAATCTTGGGAAGCACCACCACGCACGGAAACGTGCCTATATATCTGAACACCTATACACGCACGGACCATAACATCCATCACTACGTGACGGCCAACAAGGGATGACCGAAATGGTCTGATGTTATCCGACTTGTAACAATTAACCTGGATACCAATGCGGCCATCCAGGATGTCGCAGTAGCCGATCAACCAACAGGGCATGATTGGCATGCACCACTACCTGCAGGGGTTGCCAACATCAGCACTCGGTTGCATTGGCAACCCGAGGAACCGATCTTGCTCGGAAACGAGCCGACTCAATCACCACAGAAACCTAAACGCGTCATCATAGATGACTGTTCTCTCCCCCTCCCGACTCTGGCGATTGACGCATGCACCCACTCAACCACGACAATGGGCACACAGACGGGCGAACGAAACGAGCAAGTCTCACCTACAGAGTCGCGCATCAAGCAGATGGAAAGGCTCAAAGCCGAAAAGGAAGCAGGCATCAATCCTCGCCGCATCAAAAAGCACGTTGAAGACGGAAACGACGATTGCGGTGACGACTTGTCAGGACTCGGACAGGATCTTATGGCGACCTGGAGCACTGACGCCCCTATTGAGCTGATAGGCTCCGATGAGGATGATGACCTGTTCCTTGCCCTCCCCACAGCTATGCCCGACACACACGCTGACATATACAGCATAGTTGCTACACTATGATATGGTCAGAACAACTGCGTGGATATGTTGGAGCTTTGTGGCGGCGAGGGTGGCATTTCAGAGCTTGCCTTCTCAAGGGGACTCTCCTCAGGAGGCAACCTAGACAAGACCACATGTGTCGACCTGGGAGACCCCTCGGTGCAGCGGGCTGTAGATCACTACTTCGCAATATGCTATGTACGAGTTGCCATACTACAACCCAGTTGCCGCACCACAGGACCACCATCCTACTACAACTACAAAGTCAATCACAACATTTGGGAACAGCACCACACAGAAGATTTACCACGCAAAACTTATTGTGGTAAAATTGCTGTTGCTCAAGATGATGCACGGAGGTGGTTTATACGCGAACAACCTACAGGAACATGGGTGGATGACATTTCCCCATGGAAGAAACTTGCCAACCGACCACACATCACAACCGCACGCGTTGATCAGTGTGCGACGGGACTCAAAGATACGGCTGGTGACTATAGTAAGAAACCGACAAATATCACCAGCAACGACGAGACGATTCTCAAACCCTTTGAGCGACCCAAATGCAACGGTCAGCATGTGCACGCACAGCCGTGCAACAGAGAGCTTTCACTGGCACAAAAATACACTCGACGACTGCAGTCTGCCTTTGTGGAAGCCGTCTGTTTGGCGAAAGCCATTGACACTACGCGCGGAAACGCGCCTACACGTACTGCTCATGCTTACCCTGCTGACCTTCCTGATCAAGCCGAACCAGGCGAAGGTATGAGACGCGTCGGCGACCGTCTCATCCCTAAGGTGGCTACATGCCCGGCATGCATCGACAATGTCCGAAAGGACAGTCCTAGCCACAACAGAGACCTTACGCAGTGTAAGTATCATGATTCTATCTCTGCATATTGGCCATGTCCCGCATGCCAGAGGGATCTTACGAGAAGCAAAGGTGTTAAGAACCACCTCGATACCGAACCTGGTACATGTCGTTTTGCTGAACCATTTAAACTTCCAGATGATCAAGACCCCGAAGGTAAGACCGTGCCAGCTTGGTGGAAACCCTTACCTAAACCTGGTGAGGGCCAAGCTTCAGCGTCAGGTGGCCGCCAAGGCGCACACGCCAGGCCACCACGACCACGATCCTTCGGGAATGCTGATCCGACATCTGGTGCCAGCAGTTACGACGTGCTACGAGACGCCCCCGAGCGTGGAAACACGCCTTCTGCGTCCTCCAGCGAACCGCCACAGGTAGCGGCCCGTCGTGGTCGCCTACAAGGCGTACCACCACCACCAGATGCAGCTGACGAAGGAGACCGACTGCGGAGAGCTACAAGGAACCCTCTTGCCTCCACCGGCTCGGGGGCTCCACGACTACCCGACTGGACGAGATTTGATATCCAACACAGTCTGCAAAATCTCCGTAGTCATGAACCTCATGTCGTTAAAAAGGAACTCCGTAAACTGCACCTGCGGTGGTATCACGCGAAGGAACCCAAGATGAGGCTAATCCTAGACAAAGTGGGACTGGACAACGTTCGACTGAATATGATCAAAGAAGTTTGCGACACCTGTCGGGAATGCAGAGCATGGGAACGTCCAGGAAACTCAACATTACCTTCGGTGAGCCTCCCTGGAAACTGGTTCGACGAAGGCGAAATGGATCGCATGTTTTACCAGAAACGAACCATATTCCATATTATGGATCGTTGTATTCGCCTGGCAGCAGGCCAAGAAATTACCGACAGAGAACGCGACACGATAATCGACGCCTACCACTACTGTTGGATTGCCTATCGTGGACCCTTCAAAGTCTTGTACTCAGATGGTGAAGGCGCCCTGAACAATGATACCGCTAAGGCCATGATGGCTAATAAGGGTACAACACTCCGTATCCGAGCGCCTGGCCAACACGCGACTTCAATCGAGTCACGAAATGGTATTCTCAGGGGCGTCCTCCACATGATTGAGGAAGAGCTGAACAGACACAACATCCCTGTTGTATTCACTAGGGTATTGGCTGAAGGCATCTTCGTTACCAACGCCTTCACGTTTTACAACGGAGTATCGCCATACCAAGCGCACACTGGACGTCAGCCCTCTTTTCTTCCTGACCTCGACACCCTTGACTTTCCCAAGGGACCCGAGACATCAGGCCACGAACGGGAACGTCGTGTGAGGGAAGTTAGCCTAGAAGCAATAACTCAAGCCACGGCTGTGGCCAAGACAAATCGTGCTCTCAGGGCTAAAACGGCTCCAGATGGTGCTCGCCTTTACTCAGCAGGGGATCTGGTCGACTACCATCGACCCACTGCCACTAAGGACGATCATGGAGGCTGGAACGGCCCATTCCCTGTGGTCCGTAACGTGCCTGAAAGAGGACACATTGTTGTGAAGGCAGGATCTCGTGAGGTAATTGTGATGTATCCTGATGCTCGTCACACACTATACATTGAATGTCTCCTTACACGGGAACTTGGCATGGATAATATGGCCACGCAAACCGCCCTTACGTATGTGGCACACCTCGGCGCAGGGAAACCTGCCAAAGTCTTCGGCTACATCCCAGACTACAAGGGAAACCTCAATCTTTCAGACGACAGCAAGTTTCACCCGCGCGTACATCTTGCACAACAGTATCTCGTGCGAAATTATTTCCGAGTAGAACACGTAGTAGCAGTTCGATTGGCCAAAAGTGTGTCATGTCTACCTGCAGTAAAGTACGCCACCAGGTCTACGCTGATCCACTACGACAATGATGCCAGCCCAGCCTTCCACTACTATGAGAGTGTGGGCACTGGCCTGAACATTTCTCAAATCACTGGTAGCACTCATTCCAGACTTATCCAATGCTTGACCTCACATGTTCCTTCCTTAGGATTTCACGACGACCTGGCCAAGTATCAGCACTCGGGCGCCACGTCTGGAGAACACGATCCGCCTGGAAACAGGCCTCCACCAGATACCCCAGGTGCTTCATCGCCAAGTGAAGGCCGTCTGTCGACAATCTATGAAGACAACGAGGAACATAATATCGAAGCCATGATGCTGGAAGAGTGGTACGACGAGTTACGTATGGACCTTCATCCCACGACAACTACCGACGATTATCTCTACTGCGTCCCAACAACCATGCTGCCCGACCAATGTGTTTTGGTTTCAGCATCTGTGGACGAAGAAGATATCGTATTGTCGGAAACGCTCGGAGACGAGCCTGAACCACAAGAGCCCTGTCTAGTCTCTCTCTGCTCAACAACACCTGACGAGAGCTACTCTCTTGACAGTGATGAATACGGTCCCTATGTTGAGTAATGCTTTACATCAGAAATGTCAAAAGTAGTGTTGGACCAGACTCAACTTGCACAGCTCGACACTGATAAGGTCGCAACGATGAGAGTATATGTATCTTCTGCTGCTAAACGCGCTGTGGTAGTCAAGGAAGACGACTACTCACCAAAGCCGACATAGCAGCACACCCAAAAGAGGTCAGTGAAGCTTTGTACACTGAACTCAAAATCTGGCTTGATAACCGGTGCTTTGAGATGTATGATTTATCCAAAGCTTCCAACAGCATGACATCCAGGTATGTATATAAGTGGAAGTTTGTGAAGGCAGGTACCGAGAACGTTGAGGCCATCCGTCTCAGACTTGTCCTTCGTGGATTTATGGACACTGAGGCTTTCGACGTGGAAACCTTCTCGGGAACCGCTCGAAGGCAGCCCCAGAGACTCCTGGCAAGTGAGGCGGCATGCCATCCAGAGTGGATCTTAGCATCCATGGATATCGACAAAGCGTTCCTCAAGGGTTTGACCTATGAGGAACTTGCCCATGCCACCGGCGAGGAGACTCGCATGGTTTGCTTTACCCTTCCACCGGGAAGTGCCCAGGTACTTCGTGCACTACCCGGCTTTTCATCCTATGACGAAAGCCGACGCTGCCTCAGGTGCCTCAAGCCAGGAACGGGTACAAAGGACGCCCCAAGAGCGTTCTCTTTCAAACTTCGTACGACCACACGAGCTATAGGCCTTACACCGACAAGTTATGATCCTGAGTTTGAATTCAGCCAAGATTTGTTAACGGCAAAACATGTCGATGATATTAATATGACCGGCCTAGAGAAAAAATATAGATGACGATGTACAACGTGTCGAAAAGGTGTTTGGCAAATGCAAGTTAAATAAACACTCACATACGAACTGCGCCGTTCGCTACACTAAGAATGACCAAGGGGACGCGATCATGGATCAGGACGAGTATATCAAGCAACTACGTCCTATCACACACCCAGAACTTACAGGAGCGGCGGCCGATGCCAAAGCCACTAAACTCATCACCGACATGTTCGTCAGCTTGCGAGGAGCCCTCGCCTATGCCCTTCTCACTCAAATCTGGCTCATGGTATACGTGGTCTCTCTCCAGAAAATCCAAGAGCCCACCAATCTACAAGTCAGACGACTGAATGCTGCGACGCGAAAGCTGATCAGCAGCCCGAAGCGCATCACCTTCCCTCGGATGAAGCCGACGAACGAAGTTGACATACACAGCGATTCAGGGTATCGGAAGCTCGCCGGGGAGGAGGACGATGAGACCAAGGGCTATGGCATACGCGGGGCCAACGCACTACGGCGAGGAAACTCGCCTCAAGGCAAATCCGTCGTTCACCTCTGTGACGGACTATGCAAATCACACCGACTGCAGGTGAGGTCCAGCTATGCCGCGGAGGCACTCGCAGCTGCACATAACCCCGATGAGTGTTACCCTACGCTCATCACTCTCCACGAGCTCAAGGCAGGGGCTCTGACTCCACGACAACTACGAGATATGCGTGAAGTTGGGGGCCTGGCCATTAAAGTATCTCTTACCATAGACGCTGAGTCAGTTTATAAATCGCTATCAAGCAAGGATCTTAAGATACCGACAGAACGGACCCTGCTTGGACATATCAGCTGGATACGTGAGCTCATGGATATAGGTATAGTGCATAATGTTCAGTGGTGTGATACTAGAGATATGACCGCAGATGGGCATACAAAGGGAAGCATCGATCGGGAGCTGCTTTTGGAAGTGATGTCAGGCACTCAGCCATTTAAGTATGACGTGAAGCAGTTGGTTCCCTTTCGGGGTCCCGAGGACAGAAACAAACCTAAGTCTAATCAATTTTAGTCTGTCCTTGTTGCCCCCGCGGTCCAGTTTGCCAGCATGGGCGCCTACTACAGAGGCGCCCTTCTAGGTGTTCGGAAACGAGCCTTACATTTCACGCCTGGCAACGAGCCGGCTTTATAAGATCCAGGCTCTTTGCCTTAATACCCGCTTGCTCGGTGAGGTATGGCCCGTTTGGCTTACCTCTAGCCGGGCCGATAGCCCTTTACCATTCAAGGGGCTGTCTTGTATTTGCGTGAAATGCCTTGCGAGGAAACTCGCCTTACAGTCTGGTGTTAGACCAGTCTGTACGCACTGTTTTCTTGCAAACAGTTGCGCGCGCGGCTTTTGTAGAGCCTAAAGGCTGCGCGGCTATACTCTCCGTCTCCTCCCCTCCCGACTTTAAGGGTAGCTCTTTGGGAGATGTTATATAGAATCGGGAGTATAGCTCGTGCGCCGTTGCCTTTGGCTCAAGGCACGCGCGCCCTATTTGCCCGGACACTTACTTTAGTGTTCGCTACGTGCTGGAAAGATCACTACATCGATCTTATCCTATCTTACCCATCCACTCCCCATATCGTATTCCTTCGACATGGAATTGGATGCAATGTGCCCTACCAGGCTCACTTTCGACTGGCTTCCCCAGCAGCTCTCGAAAGTGACGACAATTTCACACTTCGCGGCCCGCGGCCCACCAGGGATGGCGAGGCCCACTGTGTTGGCCCCCCCAGCAGCCCCCGAAAGTGACGACAGTGTCACACTTCGCAGCCCCCCTGGGATGGCGAGGTCCTGTTTGGGTCTGCGTGGGGACCCCATGTGTTGCCCCGTCTAGCAGCCTTCGAACGAGGCGACAGTTTGACAATTCGCAGCCCCCCGGAGATGGCGAGGTCCCGTTTGGGTCCGCGTGGGGCCCCATTGTGTTGGCCCCGGCCAGCAGCCTTCGAAAGTGGGGACAGGTTCACATTAGTCGGCCCCCCCGGGGATGGCGAGGTCCCATTTGGGTTTGCGTGGGACCCCACTGTGTTGGCCCCCCCAGCAAGCAGGCGAGAGGGGGACAGAGCCGAAACGAGAGCGGGGGGGGGCGGGGGGAGTTGGTGACCCCACTGCTCTATTCAAAACGAGAACCCAACCAAGGGAGGGAGGGGGGGGATACCCTGCGACGTACCCAACCCATCGGCACCAAGGGATGATACAAGGCGTGCCGACAATGATGCGACAGCAACGCTGCCAGACACGGTGCACGGCGGATACCTATGTCGTGCGAAGTGTGCGTGGCCGACTCGTAGAACAGACGTAGAGGAGGACAGGAGGCATTGTATTGGGGAGGGGAAGCAAAAGGAAGACACAGGGTTGGAAGGACAACCACCTCGACAGAAGCAGCGAAATGATGGCGAGTTGTTGTTGGGATCTGCGTGGGACACCACTGTGCTGCCCCCGCCCCAGCAGCCCTCGGAAGTGGCGACAGTTTCACAATTCGCAGCCCACCAGGAATGGCGAGACACCGTTTGGGTCTGCGTGGGGCCCCACTGCGCTGGTCCCCCCAGCAGCCCCCCAGAGCGACGACAGGGTCCCACTTCGCAGCCCCCCAGGGATGGCGAAGTCCCGTTTGGGTCTGCGTGGGGCCCCACTGCGCTGGTCCCCCCAGCAGCCCCTCAGAGTGACGACAGTGTTACACTTCGCAGCCCCCCTGGGATGGCGAAGTCCCGTTTGGGTTTGCGTGGGACCCCTCACTGCGCTGGCCCTCCCAGCAACCTTCGAAAGTGGCAACAGTTTCAAATGTTAAAGCCCCCCAGGGATGGCGATGTCCCGTTTGGGTCTGCGGGGGGACCCCGCTGTGCTGACCCCCCCCCAGCATCATTCGAACGTGGCAGGGATGGCGAGGTCCCGTTTGGGTCTGCGTGGGGACTCCCTGTGTTGCCCCGTCCAGCAGCCCTCGAACGAGGCGACAGTTTGACAATTCGCAGCCCCCCAGGGATGGCGAGGTACTGTTTGGGTCTGCGTGGGGCACCAGTGTGTTGGCGCCCCAGCAGCCTCCGAAAGTGGCGGCAGTTTTACAATTCGCAGCCCCAGGGATGGCGTGGTCCCGTTTGGATCCCCACTGTGCTGGCTCCCCCAGCAGCCCTGGAAAGAGGCGACAATTTCACACTTCGCAGCCCCCCCAAGGATGGCGAGGTTCCGCTTGGGTCTGCGTGAGACCACACTGTGTTGGCTCCCCCGTGGTGCCTTCGGAAGTGGCGACAGTTTCACAACTCACAGCCCACCAGGAATGGCGAGGCACCGTTTGAGTCTGCGTGGGGCCCCACTGCGCTGGTCCCCCCAGCAGCCCCCCAGAGCGACGACAGTGTCCCACTTCGCAACCCCCATGGGATGGCGAGGTCCCGTTTGGGTCTGCGTGGGGCCCGGTGTGCTAGACCCGCCCAGAAGCTTTCGAAAGTGGCGACAGCTTCACCGTCCGCAGCCCCCCCGGGATGGCGAAGTCCCGTTTGGGTTTGCGTGGGGCCGCACTGTGCTGCCACCACCCGCCCCAAGCAGGCTTCGAACGTGTCGACAGTTTCACACTTCGCAACCCCCCAGGGAGGGATGGCGAGGTCCCGCTTGGGTTTGCGTGCGACCCCACTGCGTTGGCCCCCCT
>CAUYUJ010013036.1:0-12500 GCA_963575745.1 Prorocentrum cordatum | reverse complement strand
TCTCTGAGAATGGGCGGTTTGGGAGGATGTATTAGGCGCCGCGGCCGCTCCAGAGCGTTCCGGAACGCTCTGAGAGCGCTCCGGAACGCTCTGGAGCGATTTGTCCCGATCCTAGCCCTGTTTTAGTTGCGCCAGAGGCGACCGCACCGCAGGCGCAAGGGGCCGTCCCGGGGGCGGCTCCGCCAGGGGCGGAGGTGCCCAGGGCGGGCCGGGTGGCCGCTGCGCTCGCGGGGATGGAGGCTTTCTGGCCGGGAGGCCGAGGCCGCGAGATTCTCGGGCTGGCCACGTCGACGATACCGGCGCCGGACAAGGGCGCCCGGCTGCGGGAGAGGCTGCGGGCACGGCTGCATGGGAAGGAGACGTTCGTGTTTGTCGCTTTCGGCAGCTCGGTGACGGCGGGCCACGACAATTATCCAGCCGCGTCGCCGCGCACGTCCTTCACCGCGCTTGGGATTCAGTGTGGCAATGTTGCGGTATTGCACGGTCGTGCAGTTGCATGGTTGATATGGTGCAAGGCCATGTCGTGGGGGCATGAAACCACTGTGCGATCGTTGGCCTGTAAATGCGTATGGGGCCGAATGGCGGTCTGGCGATTGGGAAAATCTTAGCGGTCAATAGAATGTTGTCTGTTGGGATCTTGAGGGCGTGTCTGGATTTCTGATGGAATGCCAGGGAAGTCTTGGTACCAATTGAAGGGGTATGGGAGGTGCTTGAGAGCGTTCGGCTTTTCTCTTAGACCAGACGTGGACCGAGTGAGGGACGACTTGGTTGGGCCGTCTTGGAGCCGTCTCGAGGCGGCGTTGGGCAATTTTGGCGCTGCTGTGGGATCTTCCAGGACGCCTTCTGGACGATAGGGGAGCGGAAGGCTTTCTCATGGAAGCATTGGACCTGCCAACATTGTAGGTCAGAAGTATGTGTCTGACGCAAGGGTGTTCAACGCTTGTGCCATATAGAATATTGCAAAAAAAGAAAATGCTTTGTTGAAGCCCCGCTCGGGCATGCTGCGGCATGCAGCGACATGGTCGGAGCAGGGGCCCTTCAGAGGCCTCTTGGGTCGCTGGGAAGATGTCTTGGGCGGCCCGAAGGCTGTCTGAAGCCTTTCTGGGGACTCATTCAGGCCCTTCCAGGGTGATCAGGGAGAGCCAACCATGTAGTTGTTCTAGTTGTTCCGACGGTAGGACCCCACATGATAATATCTTCGATTTGTTGGAGAGTTATCCTCATCGTCGTCCTTGTGACCGCCGAGGTCCTCCGCCTGTCTCCCCCTCACCCTTCTCCTGCTCGTCCGTCTCCTACCTCCTCCTCATCATCGTCATCATCAGCATCATCATCATCATCATCATCATCATCATTATCATTATCATTATCATTATCATTATCATCGTCATCATCATCAGCATCATCAGCGTCATCATCCTATTCCTCATCCTCATCCTCCTCCACCTCTCGTCATCAGCAGATCATCATCATCATCATCATCATCATCATCATCATCATCATCATCATTATCATCATCATCATCATCATCATCATCATCATCATCATCATCATCATCATCATCATCATCATCATCATCATCATCATCATCATCATCCCCCCCGCACTCCTCATTCCCTCTCCCCTCGGGCGCGCGAGACGATTTTGGCCGGCGCCGTTGCCGCATCGACAAGAGGAATCGCGTTCGGTTATGGCCAGAATGCAGAGCCGTTGAGACAACCCCGCGGGCTCCCGCATGAGACGTCTTCGCAATTCACTCACAGACGAGGCTCCCGCTCGAGAATTCATCCATATTCAAGCCTCACGCGCCCAAAAGTGACGACTGCTACAGGGCTGGGATGACCCCCTCGGATGAAAAGCATCAGATGCGGTCCCAAGGGGATGGTTCCCGCTCGAAGACTCCCTGTACAGTCGCTTGTGACCTCCTCCAAGGGACTAGTTCCCGCTCGAGACTCCCTGTACAGTCGGCACAGTGTGACCTCCTCCAAGGGATGTCACGCTTGTGACCTCCTCCAAGGGAATGGTTCCCGCTCGAGACTACCTGTGCAGTCGGCCCAGAGTAGTAGGTCGACCCTGCCTAATCAAGGGTACCCTTGTGTCCTGTGTCTCACGACCCATGCCTCCTACATTCCTATGGCAGTGTGCCCCTCGGAAAAGGTCTTTTGTCCTCTCGCGTGTCCTCTCCAATCAAGTCCGACTGTAGAGCCAGGCCTCAGGAACCTAAAAGTGATGATAGTTGCAGGGCTTGGATGACCCCCGAGGATTCAGCAACAAAAACAAAAGGTGCGGACCCCACTGGCAGGGGCTCCCGCTCGAGACAGCCTCGCCACTCAATGACAGACGAGGCTCCCGCTCGCGAATTCATCCATACGCAAGCCTAACGTGCCCAGAAGAGACGGCAGCTACAGGGTTTGGATGGCCCCCCCGTATTAAAAACAGAAAGGGGCTTGCGCTCGTGACCTCTTTCGCAATTCATCCAGAGACGAGGATTCCGCTCGAGACTTCCGAATCAGGAGTGTATGATTGTGTGTGAATGTGTGCGTGTGTGAATGAGTGTGTGTGTGGTGGGGGGGGGGGGGGGGTATATGTGTGCGTGTGGGTGCGTACGTGCGTGCGTGCGTGCTTGCGTGCGTGCGGGTGTGGTGTGTGTGTGTGTGCGTTTGTGTGAGTGTGTGTGTTGTGTGTTGCGTGTTGCGTGTTGTGTGCTGTGTGTTGTGTGTTGTGTGGTGTGTGTGTGTGTGTTGTGTGCTGTGTGTTGCGTAATGTGTGGTGTGTGGTGTGTGATGTTTGTTGTCTGCTGTGTGTTGTGTGTTTGTGTGTGTGTGCGTTTCTGTGTGTGAAAGTGTGTGTGTGTGAGAGAGTGTGTGTGTGTGCCTGTGCTGGTTGCGTGCTTGTGTTTGTGTGTGGTTTTGTGTGTGAGTGTATGTGAGTGCGTGTGTGTGTGTGTGGGTTGGTGTGGGTTTGTGTGGGTGCGTGTGGGTGTGTGGATGTGGGTGTGGGTGTGGGTGTGGGTGTGGGTGTGTGTTTTGTGTGTGTGCGTGCGTGCGTGTGTGTCTGTGTGAATGTGTGTGTGCGTGTTTGTGTGCGTGCATCTGCGTGTTGGTGGGCAGGTGTATGATGTAAATGAGTGCGTGACTGCGTACGTGAATGCGTGAGTGAGTGGGTGTGGGTGAGTGAATGAGTGAGTAGTGAGTGTGTGTGTGTTGTGTTATCTGTGTTGTGTGTTATGTGTGTGTTGTGTGCTGTGTGTGTTGCGTGTGCTGTGTGTGTGGTGTGCTGTGTGTATTGTGTTGGATTGTGTTCTGTTGTGTTGTGGTGTGGTGTGGTGTGTTGTGTTGTGATTTGTGGTGTGGTGTTGTGGTGTGGTGTGGTGCGTGTGTGTGTGTGTGTGTGCGTGTGTCTGTGGTGGGGGCGAGGTGGGTGTGTGTGTGTGTGTCCGTGAGTGTACCCAACTGCCTACGACCTGACCCGCCACCGAGGCTGGATTTTGTGTATGAAGCCCATTGGATGTACTTTGGGTGGAAGGCCTCCGGGGGGCCTGTTGGAGGCAGTTTTGAGGCCTCTTGGGGGCCGTTTTGGGACATCTTGGGCCATCATATTTTGGGCCTCTCGGGGGCTTCTTGGGGCCTCTCGGGGGCCTCTTGGATCCTCCTGGGCGCCTCTTGGGGCCTCCTAAGGGCGTTTTTGGACGGAAGGCTCGGATTTTCGGTTCGTGTTTGGGGCCGTCTTGGGGCCCTCTCAGGCCGTCTTGGGCGCCTCCTGGGCCGTCTTGTGGCGCTCTTAAGCCGCCTTGGGGCCCTCCTGGAGGCCTCTTGGGCCGTTCTGGGGTGGCCTTGGGGACCTCGTTGGCCGTCTTGGAGCGTCGGGTTGCCGAAAAGACGAGAACGGCAAAGTCCTTTCAAAAACCTTAGGCGGCTCAATGATCTTGTACCTCTTGGGGCCCTCTTGGGAGGCCTCTCGGCGGCCTCTTGGGGCGTCTTGGAGGCCTCTTGGGCCATCCGGCGGCCATTTTGGGCGTCTTCGAGCGCTCGTTCGGCGACGCGGGCCCTCTTGGACCGTTTTGGGGGCCTCCCGTGCCGTCATCGAAGCCTTGGAGTTCCCCCAAAAAAAACATGGCATGGCCGCAAGGTGACCCCCAGTAATTGGGGCGATGCAGTCGGGTGGGTGTGACCAGGGGGGCGGAGGGATCCTATAGAAGACTGCGGGAACCCTGCCAGGCAGCCCTTGGCAGTCTTCCACGCCTCACCGTGCCGCAGGCACGGACTAGTGTGTACTGATGATGATGATGATGACGATGAAGATGATGATGATGATGATGATGATGATGATGATGATGATGATGATGATGATGATGATGGTGATGATGATGATGATGAACATGATGAACATGATGAACATGATGAACATGATGAACATGATGATGACGATGATGACGATGATGAGGAGGAGGAGGATGATGTTGATATTGGCAATGATTTTGATGTTGATGATGGTGACGGCGATGGTGGTGATGATGATGATGGTGATGGTGATGGCGATAGTGGTGATGGTGATGGTGGCGATGCTGATTATGAGAATGATCATGGTGATAATGGTGACTGCGACGATGACGATGATGGTGATGATGGTGATGATGATACTGAAACTGATAATGATGATGATGGTGATGATAATGATGATGATGATGATGATGATGATGATGATGATGATGATGATGATGATGATGATGATGATGGTGGTGGTGGTGGTGGTGATGATGGCGATCATGATTATGGTCTTTCTATTGAAGTTGAATGCCTTTAGAGAGGGGAAGAGAGGCCGAAACTTGCTTTCCGTAGCCTTCGGCTCTCGAGCCTCCTGGAGGGCTTGCTCAGAAAGGTGGATCGCTGGGGCGCTCCCGCGCTGCAGGCCTGGGTGTCTCGGCGCCCCGCCGTCGACGTGCCGCCGTGCCCTGCGTGCCCAGCCTGTCCGCCGTGCCCTGGGGCTACCGTGGGCGCGACCGCGGGCGCGGTCTCGCTGGTTTGCCTGGCGGCGGGCGGCGCCGGGGCGGCCCTCGGCGCGCTGGCCGCTGTGGGGGTGCTGCGGATCTGGTGCCCGCTGCGGTTCTCGGCGGAGGCTCGGGGCTCGGAGGCGGCCGCAGGTGAGCGACTGGCAGAGGCCCCAAGCAGGTCGCACTCGCGTCGTGCGATCTCGGCGGGTGGCGACGGCGGAAGCGTGGGCACGGGTGCTGCACAGCGTGGGCGGCGCGCCGCTCTTCCGCCAGAGGAGGGTGGTGGGCGAATTGGCACTCACGGATGACGTCCTCATCGTGACGCCCGACAGCATGGTCTACGCCGAGCGGCTCCTGGCGGCGGGGCCCGACGTGGCGGGGGTGCGGTTCTCGGCGGCGCGCTGGCCGCGTCCGCCTGGGATCGCGCCCGAGGCCACGTACAGGTTTGGGCGTGCCCCGTCGGCCGCCGGCGAGGCCGCGCGGCTCGCCGCCGCCACGGCCGAGGCAGACGCCGAGTTCGCCCGCCGCCATCCTGGGGTTCCCGTCCCGCCTGGCGGCACGCCCATCCCCATGACCGGCGGGCTGCTGCCCGGCGATGGACCCCCAGCCGCGGCTGGCGGGGCACTGGTGGGGGCTGCCGCTGCCTCTGGGGGGGCTGGCGCTGCGCTGGGCGCCGCGGGAGCCGTGGCTCCGAGTTGCGGGGCCAGCGTCCCCTGTCGGGTTCCCGCCCGCCGCGCTGGCGGCACCCGCGGCTGGCGTGCCGATGGCAGCAGGGGCCCCGCTCGCCATCGGAGCGCCTCCTGGTCCCGGGTGGACGGAGGACGGCGGCCCGCCGCTGGGGGCGAACGGCGAGGCGCCGCCTGGTTGGGCCTGGGCGCTTGCGGAGGACGTCGACGCGCAGCTCTTCGGCTCGGTCATGCAGGCGGGGCCGATCACGGGCATCGTGCTGGCGGCGCGGGTTGGGCTGCGGGCTGTCGTCACGCTGGCGGGAGGCGCCTCGGCCGCGGCCTTCATCTTAGACGACTGGCGCGGGGCCGACTTCACGGCAAAGTGGCGCGGGTCCGACGCTCGGACTCTAGCGCTCGCCCCTGGCAGTGGTGGTCCTCGCAGCTGGCTCTCAGTGACCGAGACCGCGAAGGAGGTGCCCGACCCAGAATTCGTGCTCGTGCCGAGGTCGGCTGCCCGGCGCGTCTCCTGGCTGCAGCGCAAGGGGGGGCCAGCCCAGCGCCGCGAGAGTTGGAAGGCGAGGAAGCGGCTCAGTGCTTCAGACTACGGGGCGCCCGAACATCACACCCTCAGCACGGTGCTCGAGGATCTGGCGACCATTGAAGAGGTCAATGTGGCGAACCTCCTCGGTGTAGAACGGCTGGTGAGGAAGATGCAGCTCATCGAGCATTTCTGGCAAGAGAAGCAGGGGGGGCAGGACACGGCCCAGCAGCGGTTTCCGCAGGAGGAGATCAGCGCATTCATGCGCGGCAAGGGCGCCTCCCGCCGCCCGAGCTGCATGGCCTGCCCCGCCCTGCTGGACCAAGTCGGGAAGGAGTTGGAGCGTGCCAGCCAGCTCAAGAAGAACACCCGCAAGCTGCGGGGAGAAACGAAGGCTGCCCCCCGGGCCAAGGCCCGAGGCGGGAAGTCATGATGTCATCATTATGCCCAGGGGGGGGCCGCTTGGCCTAGCCCCCTGGGCGCCACGGCAACTGGCCCTTCCTCGACGGCAGCCTGCGAGGTCGAGGATGCGCTTGGCAGGCGCCGCGGCGCGGGTGCAGAGCGGCCGCGGGATCTCTCCCCAGCGCCCGCGCCCGCGGCGGGCGGCCTCTGCGTCGCGGCTCGCCACGCAGGCGGCGGAGTCGCTCAGCGGCCTCAGCGGCGCCGCAGGGGCGGGCGGCTCTGGACTGCAGGATGGCGCGACCGTTGCCCTGCAGCGCTGCCTGACGCGGGCGGCCAAGCCCGTCGCCCAGCTGGGCCCCCCGCCGGGCGACCTTCATCCTTTGGCAGCTCTGCAAGAGCTCCTGGCCGCTCTCTCTTACGACGGCTCGCTGTCGACCAAGACGGAGACGATGGGCGGCTCCCGCTGCCACCTTCAGGTCATCGCCCCGCGGCGCTGGAGCGGCCGCTGGAGTCCGAGGTTCCTTAGATTCCGTCCACCGTGATATTTCAGGCAAGGTCTTGCCAAATACCTAAGAAGTTTTGCAGCAGAAGGTGGACGTTGGCTTCGAGAAGCCCTGCGTGGATCCGATTCTTCGCGACCGACGTCGGCACGCAGCCTGGGCCCTGCGTCTGCTCGACGCGGGAGCCATCGATCGCGCCAGCGACCCATGCGAGGTGGTGGGCGAGGCGGGCCTCTTCAGCGCGCCCAAGAAGGGCGGGCGCCGGCGACTCGCCGTCGACGCCCGGTCCGCCAACTTCTGTTTCGGCACGCCCGCTTACGCGCACCTGGCCACGGGCTCGGCGCTGGCGGCGGCGGGGCCGCCCGACGGCGCCGACCTGTGGCGTCGCCTCGACGGACATCGCGGGCGCGTTCTACAACGCGGAGCTGCCGCTCGCTTGGCGCCCATACTTCTCGCCCCCGCCGGTAGACGCGCGGCGACTGGGACGCGGCGCCGACCACGGGCAGCGGCAGTCTCGGCTGGTCTGGCCGCGACTCGCGGTGCTGCCCATGGGTTGGACCCACGCGCTGGCCGTCTGTCAGCGGGCGTCGGAGTCGGCGGCCGATCGTGCCGGGCCGTTGCCGTCGGCGAGGATCGTGGACCGCTAGACCTGTCCAGGCTTGGCGGCGGGGGCGCGCCTCGAGTGCGTCGACAACTCCGACACGCTCTCCCTGGACCGCAACACCACCGATTTGATGAAGGCCGACATGGTCGCCGAGCTGCGCGAGAGCGGTCTCGCCGTCCACGAGGACGGGGGCGCCGCCCACCGAGCGCAGCTGCTGGGCGGGGTGATCGACGGCGCGAGGGGCGCTGTCTCGCCGACGACGCGGAGAGCCTGGCGCCTGACTTGGAAAACCGCCTTGTTTAGCAACCACTTCGGGGGGATGTATTCTACTTGCATGTCATTTGCAAACGACTTACAAGCCTGTGATATAACTTGTAAGTGGCGGATCTCCCCTTTGACGGAACTGAAGTTGTTCGGTCGGTTATGCAAATGAGTGATCCACAGAAGTCAGTTCGGCGTGAGGTTATCGTATCCTGTGAAGTAGGATCGCCCGTTTACCATAAGCACCTTATAACTAGGTTCTGCCACCTTGATTGAGCGAGAGCAGGGGAAGGAGAAGGAGGAGGAGGAGGAAAATATAGAAGTGGAAGGGAAGGAGGACGAGAGGAGGACAACGAGGAGAGGGGAAGATGAGTGCTTTCTTTTTGAAGCACGTATCGGTCTCATGGTCCTGCAGGATCCGCTTCATGAGGTTCGCTGTCGTTCTGGTTCTAGCTTGCTTCAGGGACCGCACTTACAGCTTTTTTTCTAGAGGTTCGGTCCTTCGAGATGCCGCTGGGTGCCATGATGGAGGCGCGACTGAAGGGCGTCGCGTCGCAGATCCTGCAACTGCCTGCCCCCATGAGCAACCCCGATGTGACCGAGAAGCAGGAGATGGCAACATCCCAGCAGATCAAGCAGCCGTTGTTGGAGAGCGACTTCGCCGACCAGGTGACTGACGACAAGGAGGCGCTCGCGCCCCACCCCGACAACAGAGACGGGGTGGGGCTCGAAGCGATCGACGCGCACGAGCTGTTGGAGGCGATCACGAACAAAGGTTGGTGCGACGATGCTGCTGCAGGGGCCGCGGCCTTCGAGATCAGCGAGGGCCCCAAGAAGAGGGCCGCGCAACTGGCATTCCAGGTGCGGGCGGGCCTTGGGACCCCCACGGGATCTGGGATACCAGGGCGGGCGCTGTCCAGGTGCCCTGTGTGTCCTGGGCCCCGTGGGTTCGTCTCAAGCCCCTCCTTTAGGCGGATCTCGCATCGTGCTCGGATGGGATGCTCGCCCCGATCGAGCCCCACAAGGCGAAGTACTTGACAGCCAGCGGCTTGCGCACGCTCGTTGGGAGCAGATGCGCGCATCACAAGTGCAAGAGCCCAATCGCGTCCTTGTGCGCTGAAGACGGCAGACTTTCGCGCGAGAAGGCGTTGGCCCATTGTCAGTTGAGCGGAAGATCGGGACAAATCGGAACCAGAGATTCTGGGAGAGTTCCAGAGAAAAAAAGAACGCCGATTTGTGGAGCGTAGCGCGCGCATTCGCAGAAGTTCCCAAAGAGTGTTCGAGGGCTTGAGGAGCCCAAGTAACACATGGGCGCCCAATTAAACTGTTGAGGGCGGGCAGAACATCTGGTGTGCACGAGCATTGTGAGCGGGTGCGCGGCTTGCACGGGGGGCGCAGTAGGTTTGCGTTTCAGGGACCTGGGCGCTGGCCAATGCGCTGATGGGGGGCCCGAGAATGCGTCGCACATATTACGCCTGTGGCGCCATGGAGGCCGCATTTGCGGTTGCAGTTGGGCGGGCGCCCCGCCGCGCGCACCGTGGCGACAGCTCTCTTGGGCGCCCGTCCGCCGCCGTGGACGTAGTGGACCCAGCTAGTCTCTCGGTCGGCGCGCGGCGGGTCGGCAGCCGCGACGCTGGCGGCCTGAAAATGCTTCGAAAGTGTTTCTCCCCGAGCCCAGGGCGATTGTACGTTTTCGGTGGCACGCGCAGCTCGGAGAAAAATCGCCTTGTCCGTCGGCGGCCAGTTGGCTGTCGTCGCGCGGAAGTACCGGCGGATGGCGCGGTCCACGCTCAGCGCAGAGAGCGCGTCCATGAGCGTGGACTCGTCGAGGGGCAGGAGGAAGGACCTCGCGATCGGGGCCATCGCGGCCCGCGATGTCCACGGCCCCCACCCTGGGCGCGCGAGGACCTGCTGGGCGCCGCCGCAGCGCGATTTCAGAGGATCTCGGAACCAGAAATCCGGGCGTGCCAAATTTTGCGGGCCGAAGAACTTTCAGAGAGTTTCGGCCAGCTCCGAGGTTTTGGGTTTATGGGAATGTTTCACGCGGGGTGGCTAGTTCAGAGATTTTCAGAGATTCTCAGAGAAGTTCGGACGCGAGAATTTGGCGCGCCCCGGTTTCTGGTCCTGTGAATCTCTGAAAACCGGTTCCTTAGGTTTTACTGGGTCTCCAGGCGTCCTACTGTCAGCCAGAGACGCGCGACTGGCTGGCGCCGCGCCCGATGCTTCCGGAGCTGCGATCTCGGTCTTCGATTCCCTGGGGCCCGCGGGCCCCTGGGCCAATTGCGAGGTTGCCGAGGCCCCCAGGCGGTTGCGCGCGATTGTCTCGGAAACGGGAGTTGGGCATCCATGGTGGACGCCCGCGCGCACGCGCTAGGTGTCCGCGAGATTGTTCGGTGGCGGATCTTGCATGGCGCGGGGATTTTCCAAAGACTTTCCGGGGCGTTCTCTACGGTTATTTCGGTGCGCTTCGGGAACCTTGGGGCGGCGCGGGGAAGTCGCCTGGCCGCGCGCGTGACTTTTTTCCAATGCCTTCTTGGGCATTATCGCGGTGTTGCTTGGCCGAAGAGGTCACTCAGCAACGCGATGTTTGACATTTTCGTGTTTTCTCGTTGCGTTGGTTGCGCGATTGTTTTGGCGGTCCGCCTCCTTGGGGCCCCCTTTGGGCCTCAAGTTTGTTTTGTTGACGTCGGGCCTTCTGGAGTGAAAGGCGCTTGGCGCTGAATTCCCTCGGTCGTGCGCGTGGCCAAATACGCGCCGTGGCTTCATCCGCGCCGGGGCGCTTGTCTTCCCTCGCGAAGCCGATGGCGCCCAAGGCGCGGCAGGCCCGTTCGGCGGCGCCCCCGGTGATTTGAAAAACCGAACATGATTTTTATCCCGGTCAAATTTTGCCCCGATCCCGGCTTCATCTTACATTGTCCTTCGCACAGCGTTCCGCTCACCAGAGGCATCCGCTTCACCATCATCAGGAAGGAGATCGAGGAGGCCGCGCCACAGTTGCCAGATTTCCTGCAGGGCGCCGGCAACTCCAAGCGCGGAACGGAGAGACCGCAGACGCAGATCCAGCTGCTCCGCAAGATGCATCAGATGGCCATGAAAAAACCAGTCGAACTACAACGATTGCCGCTGGGACTGCATCGCCAAGGAGGTGAACCGCATCCCGTCGGCCAAGGGCTGCGCGCAGGACATGTGCGCTTACGTTCGCCAGTGGGGCGGTGGCACCTCGGCGGGCCTCCTCGCTGACTTGAAGGAGTTTTCGGCGACGCTTCGGGTGCGCCGCGAGGTCAAGGGGCCCACCTGGCGGGCTTCGGCGACCGTGGAGTTCGCGCAGGGAGCGGGGCACATCGCATCGTGCGTGAAAGCGCTGCTGACTTCGCCCGACCAGTACGCCCGCGACGGTGAATCGACCCTCTTGGCGACGGCGGACATCCAGACCATCGCTGCGAAGCACAAGTTGAATTGCATCGAGGCCGCCTGCATGTCACGCGCGGCGTCGGTCTACTTGAAGCAGCTCCCTGACATCCCGAAGAGTGTGGCTTTGAAACTGCGCGCAGACATGGACATTCGATCCGTCTTCTGCGTCCACAACAAGAAGTGCCGCACCAGGGAATCCTTCGGCAGCCTGAAGGCCATCCAGAGTGCGTTCATGAAGGAGCTCCACACGCAGTGCCCAACCGCCAAAGAGGCTCAGGCTCAGGCGCCGTTCGCCATCACGGACGACGGCGAGAACCTGCTGACGCCACAGGGCCAGGCGAGTTTTCGGGCGGTCGCATCACCGTGGAGGGCGCCAGGGCGATGGGCTACGCGATTGGGTGCCTGCTGAAGCCGCGGGCCGACCCGTCCGAGAAGGCGATGGCGCTGGCGGCGTTCACGGGCGAGAACGCGGTGATCAGGGCAGTATGCGAGGGCGACAAGGAGGGGGCCGAGGACACCGAGCGCGCGGCCCCAGAGACCGCGACGACCCCCCTCTCCCAGGCCCTGGACGAGTACAAGGCTAGCTCTTCTCTTTCCCCCCGCTAGAGGATGGGCGGCAACTAGGGGGAAGTGAAGGGATGAGGAGAGGGGGCGGTTGAGGGCGAAGGATAGCATGGGCATGAGGGGGGAGAAGTAAGATGAGGAATGCAAGGAGGACGAGGATTAAGAGGGGGATGAGGCTGAGAAGGATGAGGAGGAGGAAGGCACATGAGGAGGGATAAGGCTGATCGCGCATGGCTCCGAAGGGGCCATGTAAACAAACTGAGGCGGGCGGACGAGAAGGAGGAGGAGGGATGCGGGGAGGGGGGCGAGGGGGGGGGGGGGAGGGAGGATGAGGAGGACGAAGATGATGAGGAGTTCCGAATCCAGTGCATCTGACAATGCAGGCCTCACGCGCCCCTGCAGTGGCCTGACGCGCCGCTACCAGATGGAAGAGACACATCACCTAGCACAGGGCATGGGGGTGAAGACGAATGAGGACGGGGAGGGGCATGAGGGCGATGGGGGAGAATGGGGGAGGAGGAGGAGGAGGAGGAGGAGGAGGAGGAGGAGGAGGAGGAGGAGGAGG
>CAUYUJ010013035.1:7500-11561 GCA_963575745.1 Prorocentrum cordatum | reverse complement strand
ATGCATGCATGCATACATACATACATACATACATACATACATACATACACACATACATACATACGTACCTACATACATACATACATACATACATACAAACAAACATATATACATACAAACATACGTACGTACGTACGTACGTACACACATACATACATGCATACATACATACGCGCATCAACTACATACATGTACGTATAGACGTTGAATGTACACATATGTGAATGTGTCTATTTCCACATATATATATATATATGTATGTATGTATGTATGTATGTATGTATGTATGTATGTATGTATGTATGTATGTATGTATGTATGTATGTATGTATGTATGTATGTATGTATGTATGTATGCGTATAAACGCACACACACACACGCGGGTATTGTCATGCGCACCTGTAAGGAGCCCAGAGGCGATTATTGTGTCGTCCGTGCTTTTGTGGTCGGTTCGCTCTGGACATCTTCGAGTTTCTGAAAGTCGGGCGCGCCCATCACGCAGATCACGAGGTCACGGTCCAATACCAGATTGGTGGTTCGACATCTCGAGATGAAGTTTCAAAAGCAACATTGCTCCAAGGACCCTAAACAGTGCAAACCTTTGGCTTTCCAACGGTATGACGAGCATTGTACCACATTCGGTATAACATTCGAGCCTCCTTGTCCGCACGTGTTTCTCAACATTACACGTCGAAGCGCAAGCTGTGGCGACTCCATTGGTGATCCCCCGCTTCTTTCCAATTGCATTAGTGAGGTGTCGAACCCCAATTTGAGCCAACCTCATCGCAAGTTGTGGCAATCACATCTGCGCACGACTGCGCTTCCCGCTTCTGTGCCATACATCCAACGATTCGCTTAACTGGGATTCACCAGCTGATTCACCAGATGTATCTACACCATCGATCTCACAAACACTTTTTTCTGGGCACCACTGGGCCTCGAGTATTGAGGTACACCAGGCGAGTCTCACCACACGCACCTGCGGCTTAACCTCCTTTTGGTATCCATGGGCGCACCCTCTATTGATTGCATGTATGGTTCTCAAAAGTCGGTCTAGACCTGTTTGGTGTTCCGTTGATTACATGAATGCTTCTCGCCATTTCGCCTAATCGCAAGCTGTGGCAACACCATCGTTGATACCCCTCTTCTTCTCAACAGCAATCGCATGGCGTGGAAACCCCATCTGTGCCGAACCCATCACAAGGTGTGGCAACCCCATCTGTAGAAATCACGAAGCTGCGAAAGAGAGAGAGTGAGAGAGTGAGAGAGAGAGAGAGAGCAAGAGAAAAAGAGACATAGAGACACACTGAACTTCCATCCCTCATTCGCACCACCGCGCGGGCGAGCTGATGGGAGGGGCCCTCCCTTGACGGCTGCTGCCTGGGATTTGCCGTGCCTCTCCGGGGTCTGCCCCTGGATCCCCCGACCTTGATGCTCAACGTTGCTTCCCTCCTGCCGCCAAGGCCAGGTCGGCGGTGGTGCTTCCGTTGCCATCATTCATTCTCACTTGCGGCGCCCTTCCAGGTCTCGCTCTGCAAAGGCGCGTGCAAATCTGGAAGGCGTTTCAAGCATCTGGTCGCCTCCGATGCGCTCAACGCGGGCGAGGCTGGTGCTCCTTTCGTCGTGTGTCTCTTGGGAGGCTGTTTCTTTGTGTGTGTTGTTCCATGTCGGTTTGGGCGAGCCGCTCGGACCACCACGTTCTAAGTTCTAACTTGGCATCGCTCAGACGTGTGCGTTTTTTCTTCGGCGAGGACCATCGAGGAGCATCCTTGATCATTTGGCGAAAAACCACGCACGAAACCGAAATAAGCACAGGAAATGGACGTCCGAGCGATGGCCAGCTAAGCAATGTGTCGTACCACTGTCGGCCGGTCAGGTCTGCAGTCGCGCTCGCGTCCGCCGGCGCTGCGAGCAAAAACGTTCTTACAAGTGTTCTGTTGGGCAATTACCTACCGATGGTTTTTCGCGGGGCGCCTGAAGACACCAGCAACTGCTATGGGTCCTATCGCAGGTGTCCAGACATCGACCACCAATAAACTCAGTGAATATTTCGCTGGGAGGGTCGGATGGCCAGCTGCAGCGACATGCGGGGCAGTGGCAGACAGACGGCATCGTCGCTCAGCGGTGAAGACCCGCGCGGGCGGCGAAAAGGTGCAGACCTCCATCATCAGCTACGATTACATCGCTTGCTTGCTGGCAAGATAGCCCCTCCCCTTCTTGCCCCCACTCCCCCCCTGCCGTCGTTGCCGTCATCAGACTCGTCATTATCATCATCACCATCATCACCACCATCACCCTCATCATCATCATCATCATCATCATCATCATCATCATCATCATCATCATCATCATCATCATCATCATCATCATCAGTATCAGCATCATTATCATTATCTGTATCATCATCATAATCACCATCACCCTCACCCTCATCCTCATCATCATCATCATCATCATCATCATCATCATCACCATCATCACCATCACCGTCATCATCATTATTATTATTTTCATTCCCACGATCACCATCATCACTATCACCATAATCATCCTTCTCTTCATTCCCATCACGATCATCATCATCATCACCATCACCATCACCATCACCATCATCCTCATCATCATCCTCATCATCATCACCGTCATCATCATTATCATTTTCATTCCCACGATCACCATCATCATTATCACCATAATCCTCCTCCTCTTCATCCCCATCACGATCATCATCATCATCATCATCATCATCATCATCACCACCATCATCATCATCATCATCATCATCATCATCATCATCATCATCATCATCATCATCACCATCAGTCTGATCATCATCAACATCACCGCCACCACCATCATCATCAGCAGCACCATGGTCAGAATCGTCATCACCATCCTCACCATCATCAGCAGCAGCAACAGCATCATCAGCAGCATCAGCATCGTTTTCACCATCAGCAGCAGCATCATCACCATCGTCAGAGAGCAGAGAGGCGGCAGCAGTGCGAGTGAAGGGACACGCGGGCCGCAGGTCTGGTGTTGCGGCTGCCGATTTTGCCCGTGTTCGTGGTGGAGCGCCCTGGCCCTTGGCCCCCGGGAGCAGCGGGGGGAGGAGGGGCTGGAGCGTCTGACGGGTAAGCTACTCTTCAGGCGATCGCAAACGTGGATCGAGGGGGCGTGGATCAGCGACGGGCCCCGTTTCTGTGGGGAACCGCGGATATCTCCGCCGCCGAGCGAGGCGGCACCGGCCGCATTTTGGGGAGGGCGCCTCCCCCGGTCCATGGATTTGGCGACCGCGCGCCGAATCCATGGATCGCTAATCCATGTTTGCGCGCCCCCGAATATCGAGCGCCATCGCATGAGCGAAGGACCTCCCGCAAGCGAACCACTTCCGTTGCCGTTCGGTGGGAAGGCCGCCCCGTGAATCCAGGTCGCCCGCTTGGGGGCGCGAAGCTCACGCGCCTCGTGGCCTGGGCCAGGGAGTTGTTAGTCTTGACGCGTATCCCCCCTGGCAGCCCCGGCAGCTTGCAGCCCCCGCCCCCGGCTCCACTGCCCCGGCGCTGAGGCTTCGGCGGTAGGTCCTGCTCTCCTTTGCGCTAGGTAATTCGGCCCCCGCGCGGCCCGCTCGGACCTTACACGCCGTTGGCGCGCTCGCCTACGGCTGCCAACAAAAAAGTATCCCCTCTGTTGTTGGTCCCGTTCTTCACCACCCACCAAACCACCCCAACCCAACCCGAAGGTCTCGATTTGCCCTCCATTTCCAGTTGGGGGGGGGGTCGGGGAACATCGAGAAAACACATATGGAACCCGTACCCCCCCCAACCCGAAATTCGGGTCTTCGGGTTGGGTTGGGGTGGTCTGGTAGGTAGTCAGTTGTTGGTCCCGTTCTGTGATGCCCCCCGGCGCCGTTCTGGCCGCGGTCGCGCCCGGTCCCGCTCCGTGACGGGCGCTGCTCGCCTCGCCCGGCGCCCTCCTTCGCTGCGGCGCGGCCCGCCCTGGCTTGCTCGGCGTTCGCCTCGCCTTCGCTCAGGAGGGAAAAAAACACAGACACAATTAATCG
>CAUYUJ010013035.1:0-2500 GCA_963575745.1 Prorocentrum cordatum | reverse complement strand
GATGATGATGATGATGATGAGGAGGAGGAGGAGGAGGAGGAGGAGGAGGAGGAGGAGGAGGAGGAGGTGGAGGAGGAGCAGGAGAAAGAGGAGGGAGTGAGGCAGTGAGGGATCGAGGGAATGAGGGAGTAAGGGAGTGAGGGAGGGGTTCTGGAGAACGGGGGGGCAGAGGGGGAGGAGAGGGGAGGGGGAGGCCAGGGAAAGGCGTCTGCCAGTCTAATCATTAACGCTGCATGGAAACAGTAGCACTTACGCCCTCGAGACGCCCGAAAACCTGGATCGCCGCCGACGACGACGACGACGAAAGCTGCATGACTTCTGCTGGCCGTTGTAGCCTCTCCGCCTCCGGCTGCGTTGCGGCGGCACTCTGCCGGGCGTCCTCGCGCTGGGAGGGTGGCCGCCTAGAGCCGACCTTGCACTTGCAGTGGAGACCCATGCCAAGAAACACCTGGGTGGGAGGAGGAGGAGGAGGAGGAGGATGGGAGGAGGAGGAGAAGGATGGGAGGAGGAGGAGGAGGAGGAGGAGGAGGAGGAGGAGGAGGAGGAGGAGAAGGAGGACACCTTGAGATAACCCCCGCCCACGGAGGCCCCCCCGCCCCGGGCTGTCGGCACGTCGACACGCCACGAGCCTACCGCGTGGCAGGCTCCTGCACTGCCTGACGCGGGCCCCGGGTGTCCGACGCCGCGCTTGCCTCCAAGGTGCCCTGGGTTTCTTGGGATTCGACGGTTTTGCTATGGAAAGCGTGACGTTCCCTCACCAAACGTCCATGGACGTCCTGGGGTCTCAGGGTTGGGTTTCTTGTCGAAGGTTTCCTGTGGTCGGGCCTCCACTGTGCAGATCTCGCCGCGCAGATCAGCGCCGTGATCCCTGAGGATCCCTGACACGTTCGCCCGCTCTCGCCGCCTCCGCCGCCAGCCTTCCCGTCTCGAGCTGTCCTCGTCATGTTTCCAGGGGCCCCGGGAGACCCAAGGCGGCCCCACAGCGCCCAAGGAGGAGGAGGAGGAGGAGGAGCAGAAGGAGGAGGAGTAATATTAAGGCTCAGAATGATACGAATAATAAGACGAATACTACTAATAATAATAATAACAATAATAATAATAATAATAATACTAATACTAATAATAATACGAATGATAATATTAAGAATAATACTAGTAATGATAATAACATCAATATTATTAATAATAATAATAATAATAATAACAATAATAATAATATTAATACTAATAATAGTAATACTCATATTATTAAGAAGGATAATCCTATTTCTGAGACTACGCATAAGACAAATAATACGCATCATACGAAAACGGAAAATAAGAATATTACGAATGAGACGATTAATCATAATAATACTACTAAGCAACATAGTACTAATAGTAAGAAGGCTAAGAATACTAAGAAATTAAGAGGAGGAGGAAGAGGAACAGGAAGCGGAGGAAGAAGAGGAGGAGGATGGGGAGGTGGGGAAGTGGGAGGAGGAGGAAGAGGAGGAGGAGGAGGAGGAATAATAACAATAATAATAATATGAATAATCGTAACGATGATAATGCGACAAGAAGAATAATGATAATACTATTGAGAAGAATAGGAGGAGGAGGAGACGGAGGAGGAGGTGGAAGAGGAAGAGGAAGAGGAAGAGGAATACTAATACTAAAGATATGAATACGGGTACTAATAATACGAAAACGCATTATAATAAGACGACTGATAAAAAATAAGAGGAGGAGGAGGTGGAGGAGGAGAAAGAGGAGGAGGAGGAGAAGAAAGAGGAGGAGAAAGAGGAGGAAAGATGAGGAACAAGAGGAGGAGAAAGAGGAGGAGGAGGAGGAGGAGGAGGAGGAGGAGGAGGAGGAGAAGGCAGAGGACAAGGAGGTGGGAAGAGGCGGAGGAGGAGGAGGAAGTGGAAGACGCCGAGAAGGAGCAGCAGCAGCAGGAGGAGGAGGAGGATGAGGAGCCAGACCTTCCGCCTCTGAGCTGCGCAGCGGCGGCACCGCGGCCGCTCGCCCTCGCGCGCGCGGGAGTGGGGGCCAAGCGTGTCAGAGACCTCCGTCGCCGACGACCGCCTTTTCGCCTCCGAGCCGCGCGGAGGGGGAGAGGAGGGAGAGGAGGAGGAGGGAAGCGGGGCAACAGAGGCAAGGGGGCAGAGGGCGGGGAAGGGGGGAAGCGAGTTTTTTTTGTGAGAGGGACAACGAAAAGGAAAACATAAATACCCCCTCGGCGATAGTTTGAAGACCCCTGTCCTTGACGAGCACGGGTTAGGTGTTCTGGGTAGTCGAAGGCCAGACTGTCAGACTGGATTGGGCCCCAAGGGCCAATCTGGCCTGGCCAAACTGGATGATTTGGGTTATTCGCCAGACTGGATTCGCGTTGGCCCCCTCGCCAGATTGCCCCCGTTTGCCAGACTGGGCCTGCCAGATTGGCGCCAGATTGGCTTCGACTACCCAGGTGGTGTGGACGAGGAGGAGGAGGAGGAGGAGGAGGAGGAGGAGGAGGAGG
>CAUYUJ010013034.1:0-10000 GCA_963575745.1 Prorocentrum cordatum | reverse complement strand
TCGTCGCCGTGGCCGTCTTCGCCCTCGTCGTCGACGACGTCGCCGGCCTGGTCGTCATCGTCGTCGTCGTCGTGGGCGTCTTCGTCGGCGTTGTCGACGTGGTCGTTGTCGTCGTTAACGTCGTCGTCGCCGGCGTCGGGCAGGCTCGCGGGCGGCGCAGCTCAGAGGCCGAGGGAGAGCATGCCCTGGCCGCCGCGGCCGCCCTGGCCGCCGCCGTCGCCGCTGCCGCTGCCGCCCTGGCCGCCGCGGCCGCGCGGGCTGCGGCTGCGCGCGCTGCAGTTGCGCGGGCCGCGGCTGGGCTGGCTCCGCGGCTGTCGGGCGAGCGGCTGCCCGCGCGGCCGCGGCGGCCGCCGGCGCCGCCGTCTCCGCGGCGACCGCCGCCGGCGCCGCCGCCGCCACCGTGGTGCTGCACGACGGCCGCCGCGTAGCCCTGCAGCCTGTCCGCGCCCTGTAGGGGGGCCACAAAGCACAAAGCGACGCCGCGACGACCGATGCCGCTACCGCAGCTCCCCGCACATCCACGGGGTGAGGCGCGACCAGAATATCGACCTGGGGCGACCGAGACTCTCCGGGGCGAGCAGGGGCCCGGCGGGCGCAGCAGCATTAACCCACCAGCACCCCCCTGGGCGGGTGACAAATTAATGCCACCATCCACCAAGCCCCGCCCCCCCCATTGATGCCCGACAACAAGCCCCCTACCCCCGCCCCCCCCCGTCGACGGCAGGTCTCGCGGGCGGTCGAAAGGTCATGCGACGCCCGCGATGGCAAGATGGCTCCAGAGAGCGCCGCGACAGGGCCCCCCCCACGATGCAAGTTGTCTGTCCCCGAAGGGGGGGGGCGAGAACTATAGCTAGTGCGCCGCGTCGTCTCGATGGAGGGCCTCCGAGACGCCCCGAGAAGCCCCGCCGGGCCCCCAGGGCCCCAACCAAACATGCGCGCGATGTCTGATAGATGGCTTCAGGACCAAAGAGCCCCCCCGATGACTAACGTCGCATCTGCTGGCGCGCATCCCAGCATCACGACTTGTTTACCCGCGATCCTAGTGGCATCGGTTCTGGATGGTGGATGGGCCGGCGGGGATACGCGAAGCGGCAAATCAGGAATGGGGGGCGGGGGATGGGCTGGGAACGGGGGACGGGCTGGGAATCGAGTCGGGCGTCGGGCAACGCGGCGTCGCGCATGGGGCATGGGGCATGGGCACACCCGGAAGTCCTGGGCGGCGCTGAGTCCAGGATGGTAATTAGAGTGACCCGGGCATCGCCCCCCCCAAAAGAAAAAGGGGATTCGGGTCGTGGCCCGGCGCGGGCTGCGGATGTCCGGCTCCGTGCGCTGGAGGCGGCGGCTGCGCGAGCGGCTGCGGCGGCGGCGCTCGGCGGCGCTCTCGCTGGCCCGCTGCGTCGCGAGCCCGGCAGGGGCCAGCGCCACGGCGCCGTGCGGCGCGAGCCTCCAGGCCGCCGTCATGAGCGGCGGCGCCGCCAGCACCGTGCCCGCCATCGCCGCCGACACGGTCGCGGCGGGCGCGGGGGGCAGCACTGTCGCGACGCCGCTGGGCGGGCCGAGCGGGCTGCGCAGCGCGCCCGCGGCGAAGCTGAGGCCGTGCTCCGAGGCCGTCTGGGTGGAACCCTCGCCCTGACAGGGACTGGCAGCAATGCGCCGCTGCCCGGACTGGCCGAGCCCATCCTGGACGCTGGGATCGAGCGTGCAACCCCCTCCGCCACCTCGTCCATCACGCTCCCCCATTCGCGCTCCATCTCCCCCCATCCACCTCCCCTTCCGTAGCCCCCTTTCGCATCCCCCTCCTCCTCCACCTCGTCCTACTCCTGCCCCAGCATCCCCGTCCTCGTCAACATTGTCAAGCATCATCTAGCATCGTCGTCATCATCAGCAGCAGCATCGCCGCCGTCACCATCGCCACTTTGGATCATAGCTCTCGCGCGCGCCATCGCCATCAACGCCATCGTCGTCTTTATCACCGCATCGTCACCACCAATCCTAATGCACCCTCATCACGTCCACATCGCACTCATCAGTCTCCTCGTCGCCACCGCCCACCCCCGCGCCCAACTCCAGCATTCAGGGCGGGCCCGGCCCGAGCTGGCCTTGGCCCGTCGCCCCCGGCCCCGAGCCTGCACGAACGCAGTGCTGGAGGCGAAGATCTGGTCGAGCTCGGGCTCGCTGAACCTATGTCGTCGTCGTCGGCTTCGTCGGCGTCGTCGTCGTCGTCGCTGTCGCCGTCGTCGTCGCCGTCGCCGTCGTCGCCGTCGCCGCCGTCGCCGCCAGCGCCGCCGCCGCCACCGCGGCGCCGCGCGACGGCCGCCGCATAGCCCTGCAGCCTGTCCACGTCCTGTAGGGGGGCCACAAAGCACAAAGCGACGCCGCGATGCCCGATGCCGCTACCGCAGCTCCCCGCACATCCACGGGGTGAGGCGCGACCCGAATGTCGACCTGGGGCGACCGAGACTCTCCGGGGCGAGCAGGGGCCTGGCGGGCGCAGCAGCATTAAACCACCAGCACCCCCCTGGGCGGGTGACAAATGAATGCCACCATCCACCAAGCCCCGCCCCCCCCCATTGATGCCCGACAACAAGCCCCCTACCCCCACCCCCCCCGTCGACGGAAGGTCTCGCGGGCGGTCGAAAGGTCATGCGACGCCCGCGATGGCAAGATGGCTCCAGGAGCCCCGGGGGCCGCAAGGCTCCAAGTGGCGAGTGACCAGAGGACTGAAACCCCGCGCATGGATGGGCCGGCGCGGATGCGCGAGGAGCCCACCAACCCTCTGGGCGAACGCGATGGCTCAGAGAGCGCCGCGACAGGGCCCCCCCCACGATGCAAGTCGTCTGTCCCCGAAGGGGGGGGGGGAAGGGTTGGGCGAGCCATAATGAGTAGCTAGTGCACGGCGTCGTCTCGATGGAGGGCCTCCGAGACGCCCCGAGAAGCCCCGCCGGGCCCCCAAGACCCAAGATGGCTCCAAGAGGGCCCCAGCAGGGCCGCAAACATACACGCGATGTCTGATATATGGCTTCAAGATCCAAGAGCCCCCCCGAAGTCTGACGTCGCAACTGCTGGCGCGCATCCCAGCATCACGACTTGTTTATCCGCGATCTTAGCGGTATCGGTTCTGGATGGTGGATGGGCCGGCGGGGATACGCGAAACGGCAAATCAGGAAAGGGGGATGAGGGGTGGGCTGGGAACGGGGGACGGGCTGCGAATCGAATCGGGCGTCGGGCAACGCGGCATCGCGCATGGGGCATGGGTGCACCTGGAGGTCCTGGACGGCGCTGAGTCCAGGATGGTAGAGTGACCTGGGCATCGCTTCCCCCAGGAGAAGGAGGATTCGGGTCGTGGCCCGGCGCAGGCTGCGGATGTCCGACTCCGTGCGCTGGAGGCGTCGGCTGCGCGAGCGGCTGCGGCGGCGGCGCTCGGCGGCGCTGTCGCTGGCCTGCTGCGTCGCGAGCCCGGCAGGGGCCAGCGCCGCGGCGCCGTGCGGCGCGAGCCTCCAGGCCGCCGTCATGAGCGGCGGCGCCGCCGGCACCGTGCCCGCCATGGCCGCCGACGCGGTCGCGGCGGGCGCGGGGGGCAGCACCGTCGCGACGCCGTCGGGCGGGCCGAGCGGGCTGCGCAGCGCGCCCGCGGCGAAGCTGAGGCCGTACTCCGAGGCCGTCTGGGTGACACCCTCGTCCTGACAGGGACTGGCAGCAATGCGCCGCTGCCAGGACTGGCCGAGCCCATCCTGGACGCTGGGGTCGAGCGTGCCACCCCCTCCGCCACCGACCATCACGCCCCCCCATTCGCGCCCTATCTCCCCCCATCCACCTCCCCTTCCGTGGCCCCCTTTCGCATCCCCCTCCTCCTCCACCTCCCCCTGATCCTGCCCCTGTATCCTCGTCATCGTCAACATTGTCAAGCATCACCTAGCATCGTCGTCATCATCAGCAGCAGCATCGCCGCAGTCATCATCGCCACCTTGGATCATGGCCCTCGCGCGCATCATCGCCATCAACGCCATAGTCGTCTTTATCGCCGCATCGTCGCCACCATCCTAATGCACCCTCATCACGTCCACATCGCACTCATCAGTCTCCTCGTCGCCACCGCCCACCCCCGCGCCCAACTCCAGCATTCAGGGCGGGCCCGGCCCGAGCCGGCGCCGGCCCGTCGCCCCCGGCCCCGAGCCTGCACGAACGCAGTGCTGGAGGCGAAGATCTGGTCGAGCTCGGGCTCGCTGAACCTATGTCGTCGTCGGCTTCGTCGGCGTCGTCGTCGTCGTCGCTGTCGCCGTCGTCGTCGCCGTCGCCGTCGTCGTCGCCGTCGCCGTCGTCGTCGTCCGTCGTCCGTCGTCGTATTCGCAGCCGTCGTCATCGTTCATCGTCGTCCGTCGTCCGTCGTCCGTCGCCCGTCGTCCGCCGTCGTCGTCGTCGTCGAAGGGAACGTGCGTCCGCCGCAGCCCTTCGCCTGGATGTGGGCGCGCAGCGCCTGATGGAGGACGCCCGAGCCCATGCTCCACCTCGGGAACTGGCAGGTACGCTGGCCGAACTGGGAGCGGTCGCGAACGCGTTATCGGGACTGCAGCGCGGTGCCGCGGCGCCAAGGCAAGGATGCAAGACATGCGACATGCGCGCACGTTGGAAGCAGCGCCGGCTGGAGCTGCCCAAGCCAAAATTGGGCCGACCAGGGAAGGGGCGAGGACGCAACGGCGCAACGGGCCAACCGCGGGCCGACGAGGGACGGGGCAGATAACATGCGCTCGCAACCGCTGGACCCTGGCGCCGCACAAAGGGCGCGGCAGCGTGAACCACAGCATGGCCGGGCAGGCGAGGGCCGAGGGCTACCGCGAGGCTGGATGCGCGCGCGGAAAGGGGGGGGAAGCGGGCGCGGGGGGCGACGTGGAGGAGGAGGGGGAGGAGGAGGAGGAGGAGGAGGAAGAGGAGGAGGAGGAGGAGGAGAAAGGAGGAAGAGGAGGAGGAAGAGGAGGCAGAGGAGGAGGGGGAGGAGGAGGAGGAGGACAAGCTAGGTGCGCTCGCGTCATATCTGGCATCCTATACCCCTACCTCCCATCCCTTACCATGGCGCAGATCCCCTATCTACTCGCACAGTCGGATGTCGAGCAGGGCAGTGATCCCGAAAGGGTACGCGATGCATTGTAGAGCATGGCATGGCGTAGAAGAGCATTGCGAAGCGTAGTATGAACCTAACATTGCATTGCATGCCGTGGCATGGAACGGGAAATGACGCCAGCGCTGCAGCGGGAGCACGAGTCGAAACGAGCGGAAGCGCGGAAATGACTCCCGCGCTGCAGCGGGAGCACGATTCGGAACGAGCGGAAGCACGCCGGAATCGGCCCGGGAGGCTCCCCGGGAACCAGAAGCAGAAATTCAGCATTTTCAGAATAAAAATGTGTATATGGCGTTTTTTCGGCGTCGCCTCGGAAACCGATTTTCCGGCGCCGGCCGGAGCCAGCTCCAGACCGGGCCTGGGCGCCGGCCAGGGCGCCCGCTCGGCCTCCTCCGTCTCTTCCTCCTGCTCCTGCTCCTGCTCCCCCTCCTCCCCCCCCCCCCCCGCGCTATTGGAGCTGGATCTGGTGGCACCAGACTCGCCCTCCAATTGGTACTCGCAACGGGATGTAGCTTCTACTCGTTCCAATTACAAGACAATGATGCCCTGTATGGTTATTTATTGTGGCTACCTCCCTGCGTCACGATCGGGCTCCCTCTCCAGCATCGAACCCTGATTTTGCTGCCAGTATTAGTAGCGGTGAAAAAGCCAGTAGGTTGTACTAGTAGGTAGTAGTAATTTCAGTGCCTGTGTTCAACACAACGCCTGTGCCCACGTAGACCGCAGTGCCTGTGTTCACCACAGCGCCTCTGTTCAGAAAAGGTTAACCAACTACATTGACCGCTTCACACATACATGAGCGACTTCACAAATAGCTCGATCGTTTCACACCGCTACACAATGCCTGCGTAGACCACTGCGCCTGCGTGCGCCAGAGTGCCTGTGCGGTGCCTGTGTAGACCACAGTGCCTGCGTTCACCACAGCGCCTCTGTTCATAATAGATTGAACAGCTACATAAATCGTTTCACAAATACATTGGCCACTTCACAAATAGCCGGTTCGTTCACACCTCTACACTGCGAGTTTCACACAAGCCAAGAGGCACAGTTAAACGATGATCAACTACATAGATGGTTTCACAAATACATGCGCAACTTCACAAATAACTCGGTCGTTTGTTTTGAACAGTGCCTGTGTTCAGCACAGTGCCTGTGCCCACGTAGACCACAGCGCCTGTGTATACCACAGTGCCTCTGTTCTGAAAAAAAAAAAAAAAAAAAAAAAAAAAAAAACTACATAAATCGTTTCGCAAATACATGGGGCGCTTCGCAAATAGCTCGATCGTTCCACGCCGCCACGCAGTGCCTGTGTAGACCACTGTGCATGCGTTCACCGCAATGCCTGTGCAGTGCCTGTGTAGACCACAGTGCCTGCGTGCACCGCAGCGGGGGCGGGGGCGGCGCAAGCCTGAAGAATCTGCGTTGTGAGAGAACAGCAAGAAGCCCCGCTTTTGTAAAAGGTGAGCCCTTAACGCACCTCTCCCACCAAAGATTACACACGTGCTGCTTGGCGCGCTGGGAAAGACTGTTTACGCACTGCCCACGCGACGCCATGATTCCAGCCGTGGCCAGGCACATCTGGCAGCCGCATTGCGATAAAAAACCATATCCAAAATGGTTCGAAGCAACTTCTTGAAGGCAAAAAACCTTCTCCACGGTTTTCTTTGCACGCTGAAGCCGGTCGATGGTGACCGCGTTGTCGGCGCTGTCCGGGTCGTCCGCCTGCTAGCGCTTGTCCTTGTCCTTGTCCTTGTCCGAGTGAATGACAAGAGCGCACGCTTTGAGGCTATTGCTCACCTCGCTAAGAGGGGGGGGGGCGGCCACTCCCAAGACGCCATCACGGGAAGAGGGGGAGTAGTATTCATATTGAGTCGTTGTGGAAGAGGAGGGAGGGAGGAGGGAGGAGGAAGGAGATGAGGAGTGAGGAGGGGAAGGAAGCGAGGCTGGACGCAGGGGGGGGGAGGGCGGAACAAACCAGAAGAGGGGGGTACATGCGGGGGGGGAGGGGTGGGCGAGGGAGGGGCGACGAGGGGCGGGGGGGGGGGGGCGGGGGGGGCGCGGGAGGGATGGGTAGAGTAGATGGGGCGAGGGGCGGGGAGGGGGGGGGGGAGGAGCAAGGCGGACGACGACGACGAGGTGGAGGAGGAGGGGAGGTGAATAGGCGAACGAGGGGCCGAGGTGCCAATGAAAATCCCTCGGCCCAGGCGAGGCGAGGGAACGGGTGTGAATAGGATCGAAGGGCGGTGGGGGGGTCGCGGGCGGGGGGGGGGGGGTCGGGTGGGGGGAAGAGCGGTGGCCGCGCGCGTGTCCAGCCTCGCGGCGGGGCTGGAGCCGCTGCCCCCGCGGCAGCGGCGGCGCTGGCTGGGCGCCGCGAAACAAAATGTTTAGACGCAAAATGGCGTCGGCAGAGAGAAGAAGGGGGCGGAGAGGAGTGGGCGCACAAGGCAATGAAAATCAGCAGTGTAAGGATGCAGAACCCTATGATAACGCGTCAAAATGGCCAGGCACCCCAGGGCCCCCCCTTTATGGAACACTATAACGCGCGAAGGATGCCCCAAACCGATGGATGCATTTCAACCTTGGGAGCGCCCAAGCGAAAGGGCCACCGCCCTCGGCCGCTTGGCCAAAAGCATCAAAAACATCAAAACGAGGACCTGGACCTCAGGAGGCCGTCCGCGACGATGCGGGGGCGCCCCTGGAGGGCTCTCGGCGAGGCGCGGCCGCGCGGCAAACTCAAGTCCCTCGCGTCCGCCCAGAAGCCGACGCGGCGCGCCCGGCCTCGCTCTCTCTCCCATTCCCCTCTTCTGATGCCCCATCGCCCATCGCGTACCCCTGATAATCATCGCCTCGGCCGCCGCCGCCCCCGTCGCGCTCGAGTTCCCCCCTCCGCTTCCCGCCCCAGAAACCTGCCCTGGACGTGCCCCGCGACGCGCGCGCGGCGCGGTTAACGTCGCGGAGGCGGGCACGCACGCGGAACTGGCCTCGAGGCAGGAGGTGGGGGCATCTTCCCGCCCCCGCGAAAGACCGACGCGCCTGAGCCAAAGAGGACCTGGGGGCGACGGGGGGGGCCATGACGATGATGATGGATGCCAGAGAAGAAGCAATATGGTGTCATGGCGATGATGATGGATGGTGGAGATGATGCTGACGATGATGATGATAATGATGATAGTGATGATGATGATGACGAGTATGATGATGATGGTGATGAGGGAAAGAAGGAGAAGGGAACGTGATGATTGCGATGATGACGATGATGGTGATGATGATGACGCAGTGGAGGAAGGCGAGGAGACGCGGGGCGCTGTCCCTTCACAACGAGGACCCAACACCACAGGATGGATGGGAATGAAATCCCCAGGAAACCTAAATTCGCATCCAAGAGGCCTGGCACGGACCCCAAGCACGGTGGCGGGTCGGGACGAGGGCCGCCACCTTCGCCGCCCTCTGTCGCGCACCACAGGGGTGCATGGTGCATGGCGTGCCACGCGCATGAATGTTTTCACGATGGTAAGGTTCCCCAGTGGGGTCTCGCCTAGACCGCTGGCCACCCGACAACCCCCGCCAATGTCCTTCGCCAGGGAGCCCCCCCCCCCAAAAAAAGAGGCACCAGGATGGCCTCCAAGATGGCCGCGATGACCTCCGAGACTGCCGAGGTGGCCCCAGAAGAGCCCAACGCGACCGAAACACGTATTCCAGACGGCTCGAGATGCACCCAGGACGGGCCAAGATGGCCTCAAGATGGGCCCAGACGGCCCAGGCAGCCCCAAGAGGCCTCCAGGACGGCCTAAGACGCGCCAAGATTCCCCCGACATCGCCACCAGAGCGCCCCAGAAGCCGCCAAGATGGCCCCATGACCCGCGGCGGCGCTGCCCCCAAGACATCCCCAAGAGGGCCCCAAGACGGCCGACGATGCCTCGCGGCTGGGGGGATGCATTGTTCGCTCGCTTCGCCAAGCTGGGGTCGCACGTGCGACCGCAGAGGCGCTTCCCCCGAAAGGCAGGGGTAGCTGGTGAGTCGCCGTTAGCAGATTCGAAATACCTTCTGCCCACGCGCCTTTGCCCCGCGCGATGGGCTTCTCGGGGTCAACGGGGTCGCGGCACCCTGAGTCGCGGCCGCAAGAAAAGGCGCAGTCAATTTTCTGCTGGGCGCCTCCCTGCCGCATGGGGTCGACGATGAAATCCTCCGCGCAAGAGGGGGGGGCGGGGGCGACGGCCGATGGGGGGCGGAGGCGATCGACGATAGACGATAGACGATGGGCGATAGATCGGCCGAGCAGCCCGAGACATCAGAAAGTGGGCATATGGTATAGGGCATGGGGTATAGGAGGCAATTGGACCACCCGAGCGATCCTGCTTCCGCTCCTCGATGGGCTGAAACTTGGTCGCCACCTGCTGTCCTTGTTGCTGGCATTGCTGCCCGCGCCCCTCGCCTGCTTCAATCCCGGCAAACCGGCGTTATCGGCGTCGCCACCTCCTGTCGGCCGTCGGGCGCTGCGCAGCGCCTCGCCCCCTCCGTTCATCGCCCATCTGTCTAGTCCCGGCATCTGGGGAGCGGCGGTGCCCGAGCAAGGCGAAAGCCGAATAACTCCATGCAACACCGATGTCCAAACCGATGCCCCGGGGGGGGGGGGCGGCGGCGTCGCCAACGCGAAGGGTCGGCGGGGGGGGGCGGGCGTGTGATGGCGGGAGGCCGATGGCGAGAACCGCCTGCGTCGCGCTTGCGCATGTGCTGCGCCCGGGGCTGCCCCATCTGGGCGCCGAACGGACTCTGCGCGGCGCCCATCCGAGCCGCTCGCGAGTCGGTGGCAGAATACCAGAGCGCCGATGCTGGGCGGCCCCTGGGCCACTCAATGAGTTCCGCACTAACGCCTGAAAGCTCGATACT
>CAUYUJ010013033.1:0-11574 GCA_963575745.1 Prorocentrum cordatum | reverse complement strand
CTCCTCCTCCTCATCATCATCGCAAACGCTGCGCGGCGCGCGTCGTGTCTGCTGACTCCTGGCGCGGCCGCCGCCCGCGGCCGCGCCCCGAGAGGGAGGTAGAGACCACCGCCGACGCCGCCATCATAATACCTGGAGGAACGACGGAGGCGAAGGGGGGACGAACGACGACCCCCCGAAGGGCATTGGGGCCTTGGGGGCCCCCGCCGCTCCCTCCGGGGGGTCTCTCGCAGGCGCCGCTCAATTCTCGTAGTTGTGGTGCAGCGGCAGCGGGCCCGTGCGCAGAGCGCCACGGGGGACATGATGCGGGCACTCCAGGCCCCAGAACTTGGACAGCGTAGAACCTCATACATGTCATGTCAGGTGGTAGACTCCTGGCTGGTGGTAGGATCCTCGGTGTCGGAGTCCATCGGTGTATATAGCTGGAGCAACTCCTGCTCGATATGTTCCAATGTCGATCCTCGGGCGTAATCTCGTTCCCTCCAGGATGTGTGAAAGGCATGCGCGATGCATCTTGATAGTTCCGACGGTAACTCCCTGATCTGTGCATTTTGATCACTTCCTCTGCGGCAGCGTCCAGTGCTGGCTTCATGGTACTGATGTCTGCAGCGGCCGCTGCCATACCTCTCGTGGATCAGGGTGCTGAAGCTGCTGCATGATATCTGGAGAATAGTAGTGGGCCTCCTGGAATTGTGGCCCATTGTGCATTGATCAATTGTAATCGTGCATACATTGGGTAGTCTCATGAGCGATCGTATCTCAGGGATACTCCAGCATGATGGGGATTGTGGTCGCCAGTTTCTCTTCGGATGTAACAGCAGCATGGGGATGTAATGCCTTGCACATGCCGCTGCCAAGAAAATCGATGCTCGCATTAGTAGGTTATCCAGCATAACTTTCTGTCGGTAACGCATCTCATTATTCGGTAGGCCCCATAAGTATTGTGATGAGCGTACTGGGGGAGGTCCTGCATATCCTTCAACTTGATGATACCTAGCGCCGCACCAGGTCTCGCATGGCGGTTCTGCAAGAATGCCCAATATGTGCCCTTGAGCGACCATTCCCGCGAATTTGAGAATATTTTTCCAATGCGTGAGGTCTCCAGCCTCAGCTATAGCAACATCAACTTGTAGTACCACGCAGCTGAAATCCTGTTGTTGATCTATCCAGTCCTGCATGTCCCCTGGCCTTCTTCGGCCTGAGAATAAATGAAGTACATATTTGCACGTAGGCAAGTGTGTCGGTGCAACTCGCGTAGATGCCTCCTCCGCTTCAATCTCATCGACACCTGCTGCGTCTGGGTAGTCGTAGCCTCGGCGTGCTTGAGGGTGAACAGGGACATGTACAGGAACAGGAACAGGAACTTGTTGTGGTGGCTGCTGTGGCGGAGGTACTTCGTCATCTGGAGCATGTTGGCCGTATCCTTCTTCTTGCTGTGGACGATGTGTTTTTCGACGTTGGGGTGCGTCCCGTCTGACTGGTTGTATTGCCTTCGATGCGCCATAACCTTGCTGCTTGAGTGCTGCTATCGTTGCTCTGTCTTGCTCTTGACGTTTGTGGACTTCGTCATCGGACAGCGGCTCCATTGTGCTCTTGAGCACCTGTAGACATTCCGATACTCGACGAAGATGCACTAATAGTCGTGGTCTGGAATGATGTTCGCTCTTGCACGCGTGGCAGTATGATCCAGCCGCATAACGTTGTGCTGTGTCAATAATACGGTGGTCTCGGTGGATATGACCAGTGACGGTGGCTATGTTGTCGTATTCACGTCCACATATGTAGCAGAAAACTTTGTGTTGACTGTCGCTCGCTTGATCTGAATCCTTGGGCTCCTGTCCTCGTAGCTTTGCCAGTGCTTGCTGCCAATCATGTCGATGATGTTCGTCATGTTGCTGTGCACGATATCTATCCCATGCTTGCTTGAGCAGCCTTCTGAACGCAGCGGGGTCCTTCACTATGATGTCGACCCATGCCTGCAAGGTCCTGTGAAGCATGGGGTCGTCTGGGCCTGTGTTCATGTGCGTTGCAATCCAAGCAAAGTCCTGCTTGAGCTGCGCCGCCCAGCCAACCTCGGCTTTCTCTGGGTCCCAAGTAAGGTCCAGCATCTCGAGCAGTATTGTAGGACCGTTTTCCAATAGTGCAACTAGATATCTGAGTCGCCGAAGTCGTATTCCTGCTTGTAGCGGTGGCTTTTTTGCTTCGTATAGCACTTTGCATGTTCGTGGTCGCTGCCCATCTTCATCAGGGAGGTGAAGCCGCAGTGCTGAGCGGTATGTCTTTTGATATGCTGCTTCGAGCGATTTCATCTTAGTGTTGCTGACGTCTGCCCACGTCTCGGAGTGGTACCCCAGGTGCACGTTGATGTGGGTGTCAGCTATCTTGACTTTTGCCTCGCTGCTGAGTTGCAGTAACTTGTTGATTGACTTCCGCACTGGTCCAGCTGCGTCTCGGTGCCGATTCAAGTTCCTGGCGACCTGGGTGCCCACTGAGCCGTCCTTGTCGATAACCGTACCCAAGTGCTTGTAGCATACTTCCACATGCACCACTAAACCATATCTCCTGGAACTGATGGTGGCTGGGGACTTGCCATACACCTGCTTCTTGGTTGGTCCCGAGCCAGGGCCTCTGATGGATGGTACTATGGCTGTCTTGGTACGCTTATAGTTGACCTCGAAGCCGTAGAGCAGCATGGCTCCATGGACCGTGTCCGCTGTCTTCCGCATTGCCATCAGCATTGTATCATTTCGCGCCTGTACCACGAACAATGCGTCGTCAACAAACGATACATCAGTCAATATCCTTTGTGCTGTCCTGTGTTTGGAAAGGCTCGGGTATCTGCTATCTCTCTCTGGAACCTCGTAGCATAGTCCTTGAGCCTTGAGGGATTCCGAGGCGTACTCCAAGGGCTTCGTAAATATGACGTTGAACAGGTAGTCCGCTAGGGAGTTGCCTGGTCTCGTGCTTCGCCTCGATACTGCCACCTCCTCAGTGTCTGCCATGCCAAAGTGCGTCAGGCGATGCGTCTCCACCAACTGTTGAGCTAAGTGGGGTCGATCCTCTAGGTGCTGCATCAGAACCGGTGCTTCCAGTGCCAAGTGCGTGAGCGGCTTCAGGGCGTCTGGGATGTTGCACTTCTGCATAATATACGTTATATCTTGCTGCTCTGGGTCGTATACTTTTGTGTCTATGCCCAGCTGCCGTATGACTCTGTGAAAAGCTGCACGCAAGTCGATGAAATACACGAATCCTGATTTTTTTTCGTGCTTGAGAAGTTGAAGGAAGGTAGTAACCGTGTGTCCTGCCATGGCTGTAGAGCGTTTGGCTCTTCCTCCTGTCTGGGTGTCGCGCATCATGATGTTGACCATGCTTGCCAAGCTTCTGCGCAGGTACTTGTGGTAGTGCTTGGACACCTCGCTGTTGAGCAGGATCAGTCTGTAATACTCATTCCATGCCGCCTTATCCGCTGACTTTGCCAAGCTGATGCCAATGCCATGCTTAAATATAAGTGGCTCCTGCAGTAGTAGCCCCGCCTTGCACATAACTGGATGGTACAGTCGGGCCAATGGTCCAGCACCGGCCTTGAGGATCCCAGCACTAACGCCGTCCGTGCCTGGTGCTGTAGCCCACTTTCCACTGCTGAAGCTATGCTGTAACCATGGTAGCGGCGGGATTTGGTCCAGGTCCAACTCCGTATGCATCGTTGCGGTGTTGACTTCAGTATTGTAGCGGTCCTTTATCTCTCTGGTGCTGAACAGTGTCGCATCCTCTTGCTTGGCAAAGTGTACCAGTCGACTCCGAGCAACTTTCTCATCTTCATCAAGAACCTCTCCAGCATCGTCCTCGTTGTAAGGCGCTGGGCCTCCTGCTGGTGATCGTCTCGAGCTTCGTGTTGGGATCCTTCCGCCATATCGTAGGAGTGCCCTCCTCCTCCTCCTCCTCCTCCTCCTCCTCCTCCTCCTCCTGATCCGTCTCCTCCTCCTAATCCTCCTCCTCCTTCTCCCGGTGCCATGCTTGAAGAAGTCTGTCGAATTTCCGTTCGGAAAAAACCCGTAGAGTCCCACTCTGGGTGGGAAGAAACAAAAGTTCGCGCTTGCCCGCTCGAGGAAAGTGCGCCCCCCATCTCGGATCCTCGTTGAAGGAAGGGGTCCGCGGGCCCCCGCTTTTCCTGGTAAGCCATCCTGGCGACGAACCAAACCATAAGCAATTGAGAATACCGCACTGTGGGCACCGCTTTCGCTGGAGCTCATTATGGGGTCACGACACGGATGAGGGGTGTGCCGAATTCGGCGGGGAACCACATGCGAACTTTGCCACTGGGGCCCTCGGTGGAGCTCCCGATGGGTCCACGAAACGTGTTAGGGGTGTGCCGAAATGGGCGGGGAATCACATTACCACTAGAGCCTTCGGCGGAGCTCCCTCTATGGGGCCACGGCGCGTGTGAGGCGTGTGCCCAATTCGGCGGGGAACCGCATGCGAACTTTGCCACTGGTGCTTTCGGTGGAGCTCCCGATGGGTCCACGAAACGTGTTAGGGGTATTCCGAAATGGGCGGGGAATCGCATGTGGACTTTGCCGCTAGAGCCTTCGGCGGAGCTCCCTCTATGGTGCCACGACGCGTGTGAGGCGTGTGCCGAAATTAACAGGGAACCGCATGCGAACTTCGCCACTGGGGCCTCCTGTGGAGCTCACGATGGGGCCACGACACGATTGAGGGGTGTGCCGAAATGGGCGGGGAAATGCATGTGGACCTTTCCTGTGGGGCCTTCGGTAGAGCTCCCTATGGACGCACGAAGCGTGAGGGGTTTGCCGAACTGGTGGACACGCGGAGGGCAGAGGCGGGGATGGGAGGGACAGGGGGAGACGGAAATCAGAAGACGCGGGGATGAGGACCCAACACCACAGAACGGTTGGGAAAAAAGGGTGCAGAGCGTTTTTGCGCAGAACCCTTGCTAGATATCAACGTCCAGATACTCTAGACTTCAACATAAACGAAGGACCGTCGACGTTTTTGCGTGCCCGCTCGAGGATGGCGCGCCCCGAACGCAGGCTTCTCGAAGATGTCTCGAGCCCCGCGCTTGTGAGGAGCCCGGGCGCCCCAGGATGCCCAATAGGGATGGCCCCCGGGCCCGGCGAGGGCCCCCGGAGGCGGAAAACTGGCCAAAAACAGCGGCGAACTTGATGTTCGACGAGTTGCGCAACTTTTTCTGGTTGTTTTCTGGGTCGCTCGCGGGACTCTTTCCCGACTCGAAACGCAACTCTGGGCGATCCCCCTTCTTGGGGCCCTGTAGCCCCCGCACCACGTCTCAAGTCATGACTCTGCCATGGCCAGGGAGGGTCTGGGCCCTCCTCCTCCACCTTCTCCCCTGAGAGCCGACGCTGCGACTAGACTGCAGCATCGCAGCAAACGTCATCGCCGGAGCCCCTGGGCCCGGCGAGGGCCCAGAGGCGGAAAACTGGCAGAAAACGTCCGTCATGACTCCGTCGTGGCCAGGGAGGGTCTGGGCCCTCCTCCTCCACCTTCTCCCCTGAGAGCCGACGCTGCGACTAGACTGCAGCATCGCAGCAAACGTCATCGCCGGAGCCCCTGGGCCCGGCGAGGGCCCAGAGGCGGAAAACTGGCAGAAAACGTCCGTCATGACTCCGTCGTGGCCAGGGAGGGTCTGGGCCCTCCTCCTCCACCTTCTCCCCTGAGAGCCGACGCTGCGACTAGACTGCAGCATCGCAGCAAACGTCATCGCCGGAGCCCCTGGGCCCGGCGAGGGCCCAGAGGCGGAAAACTGGCAGAAAACGTCCGTCATGACTCCGTCGTGGCCAGGGAGGGTCTGGGCCCTCCTCCTCCACCTTCTCCCCTGAGAGCCGACGCTGCGACTAGACTGCAGCATCGCAGCAAACGTCATCGCCGGAGCCCCTGGGCCCGGCGAGGGCCCAGAGGCGGAAAACTGGCAGAAAACGTCCGTCATGACTCCGTCGTGGCCAGGGAGGGTCTGGGCCCTCCTCCTCCACCTTCTCCCCTGAGAGCCGACGCTGCGACTAGACTGCAGCATCGCAGCAAACGTCATCGCCGGAGCCCCTGGGCCCGGCGAGGGCCCAGAGGCGGAAAACTGGCAGAAAACGTCCGTCATGACTCCGTCGTGGCCAGGGAGGGTCTGGGCCCTCCTCCTCCACCTTCTCCCCTGAGAGCCGACGCTGCGACTAGACTGCAGCATCGCAGCAGACATCATGGCCGGAGCCCCCGGGCCCATGTCTGTGTGCGCAGTGTTTCGAGCCGGATCGATCTGTGAGGGTCCTGCGGCCCGAAACCGGGGCGCAAACGCCCCTTGTTTACCAGCCTGGAACATACCCCTATCCCTATGTTGGGCACCTCCTTGTCACGATGCCAATCTCAGGGATTCCCCTATTTTTGGAGGGCGGATCCCTAAGATTGTCATCGCCTTCTGGCGTGTCAATCCTAGGGATAGGGATACGCTCGAGGCTGGTCAGTTGTGAAAAGTTGTCATCGCCAGGATCTCGGGGCCCTCCTCCTCCTTTCCCGTCCTTTCCTTTCCCAGAACAGGAGGCCACATGTGAACCCTACCCCTACCCCCCACGATTTCTGAGGGGGAGGGTTGGGTTCACTTCGCTCGGGAGCTCCCGAGCGAAGCCCCGCGCCACGTGCGCGCCTCCCCGCCGCTGGCCACATGGAGGAAGAAAATAACTCAAAGCAAAACTCGGCTGCCAGCAGGAAAAAGAAAACACGACAGGAACATACACGTTTGGCGCTCCGCGCAGCTTTCGCGGATCTGCGCTCGGGCCCCCCTCCCCGGCGCGCGGAGCGCGCCAGGGGCGGCGCTGGAGGCGCCGCGGCGGGGGCCCAGCGCAGACCCAAGAAATCCGCGCGAAGCGCCAGAAATGTATCTTTGTGGCGTTTCGAGCCAAAGCTCCGGCTTATGTTGTTCCCATTCTACTTGAAGACCAAATCACAGAACTCATTTCGAGCACCCAGAGAACACGACCGAAACAGTGTCGCACAAATATCGCCTCCTGGAGCCCAAGACGCGAACGTCCTCCAGTCTCGGCACGTTCTTGGTGCTCGAGATTGTTTCTGGCGATTCAGGCTACAGTAGGTTGTGATGGGCCTGCTTTCCACCACCACCACCACCACCACCATGAGCTGGAGGGGGGAAGGAGGAGGAGGACGAGGAGGAGGAGGAGGACGATGAGCAGGAGGAGGAGGAGGAGGAGGTGGAGGTGGAGGAGGAGGAGGTGGAGGTGGAGGAGCAGAGGAGGAGGAGGAGGAGGTGGAGGAGGAGGAGGAGGAGGACAACTTGCGGTGGTGGTGGTGGAAAACATGCCCATCAAAGCTTGGAACATCATCAGCTCCGGCCAGGAGCGCGGAGTTCGAGATGCCCAGGACTCGGGGATGGACAGACCCCCCTTTAGTAAAACGTGGTTTAGTGAAAACGACCTGAGGCCCAAACCTGGCGGGCGCAAGCCTGGAAAATAACAGCCACAGCGCCCTCTCGAGAACCGAAAACGGACAATTCACCAGTCGACGTGTCACTGTTGGGTGTTCTGTCCACCCCCGACAAAAAGATACCCGAACCCTTTCGGAGGGGGCCCAAGTTAGGATGGCCAACGAACATTCAGGATAAAATGGGTCTTGCCTGCAGATGTATCCGACCAGGAACCGTCCAGAATGATCATCCCTGGTGCGCAGACTGGGACCTCAGTGAGGCCCGGTCTTCATCGTGTTATGTGGCTTAGGAAGGACTCGGGTCCCTGCCGGTCACCACGCGGTGGACGAGGCCGCCGCCCACCGCGCCGCGCAGCGGCGCGGCCGCGGCCCCGAGGCCGAGCAGGCACACGCCCGAGCCCTCCCGGAGCTGGCCCGCGTCCGGCAGCACCTCCGGAGCTGCGCCAGGGGCGCGGCGCGGCGCGGCGGGGGGGGGCGAGGGGCGAGGGCAGTGGCCTCTCCTCCTCCTCCTCATACTCCTCCTCTCCTCCTCCTCTCCTCCTCTTTTCTCCTCTCCTCCCGCCTCTCCTGTCCTCCTCCTCCTCCTCCTTCCTCCTTCCTCTCCTCCTCCTCCTCTCTCCTTCCTCCTTCCTCCTCCTCCTCCCCTCTCCTCTTCCCTCCTCCTCTCTCATCCTCCTCTGTCTCTCCCTCTCGTCTCTTCTCCTTCTTCTTCCTCCTCCTCCTCCACAAGTACTCAATATGAATACTACTCTCCCTCTTCCCCTGATGACGGTTTGAAAGTGCTCGACCCCCCCCGGCGTACTGCTGTTTTACACACAGGTTTCCCCAGAGTTGGGTGCTCGCCTGCTTTTTTTCAAAATGCTGCTCTCACTGAGGCGCTGGCCTCATTTTCGGGCCCCGCCCGCTCCGAATCGTGCTCCCGCTGCAGCGCTGGCCTCATTTCCGTGCTTCCGCTCGTTCCGAGTCGTGCTCCCGCTGCAGCGCTGGCCTCATTTCCGCGCTTCCGCTCGTTTCGACTCGTGCTCCCGCTGCAGCGCTGGCGTCATTTCCTGTGCCATGCCACGGCATGCAATGCAATGCTAGGTTGATGCTACGTTTTGCGGTGCTCTTCTACGCCATGCCATGCCGTGCTCTACAATGCATCGCGTACCCTTTCGGGATCATTGCCCTGCTCGACATCCGACTGTGCGAGTAGAGAGGGGATCTACGCCATGGAAAGGGATGGGAGGGAGGGGTTGGATGTCAGATATGACGCGAGCGCACTTGCTGTCCCCCTCCCCCTCCCCTCCCCCTTCCCCCTTTCCCCCCCTATTCCCATTTTTTTCCCCCTCTCCCTCTCCTCTCACCCCCGCCTACTCATCCTTCCTCCTCCTCCTCCTCCTCTCCTGGACCTCCTCCTCTCTCCTCCTCTCATCCTCCTCCCCTCCCCCTCACCCTCCCTTCCCCCCTCCACCCCACCCCCTTCCCCCACCCCCTACCCCTCCTCCTTCCTCCTTCCTCCTCCTATCTCTCCTCCTCTCCTCCTCTCACTACCCTCATTCTCGCCTTCCTCCTCTCATCTCCACCTCCTCACTCCTCCTCTCCTCCTCCTCCTCCTCCTCCTCCGCATTCAACCGACGTAGTGAGAAATAGTTGAAACATCGTCCCCTGATTATGTTTTGACTCTTTCCGAATACTCCTGCTGTAGAGGGACATGCCCGACTGAAGCGCCTGCTTGGGGAAAAGCACATCGCCTGAGATCCGGGCCATGCTCGTCCATGATAAAGTGGGGGGGGGGTCACATTTGGGGTGAGGGTCTGATTTGAACTGTCTTGGAGGGTTCGGGGGGGTCTGGGCAAAGGGCCGCCCTTTGATGGATGGTCTGGGGGGTCTAAAACTTCTCGTCTGGGAGGGTTGCGACCCCCTCCTTTTTACAACGAAATCTTTGAGCAGGGACCGACCGCCCTGGCATTCCCATAGGCCTACCACGACATGTTCTTAGAACCCAAAAATGTTCCAAGAGCAAGAATGATGTTCTTAGAACATAAACCCGATGTGCTAAAACAGGACAGGCCCAGCCAGAAACGTGCTATGAACATGTCGTGGAAACCACAACAGATTCTCGGAACATGGTTTGGTAGGCCTGTAGGCGCGCCTGGACGCCTCGCCTGGAGTACGCACAGGAAGTGACCACCCCATGCGAGAGCAGCCCTTGGGGGCGCGGACGTCGGGGGCCGCGGGGTGGGCCGTCTAAGGGGGGCCCCCACTGCGCCCGCGCGGCCCCGTCGCGTGCCCTCGCTCGGGCGGCCCTGCCCCCCGCGCCCTTCTCGCGCTGCCGTGCGCGCCGTCTCTTCGCAGGGGAGATCCCAGACTGAAGTCGGATCCGTCCCCCGCACAGGGGGATTTCGGACGAAAAATTTAAAAAATAACAAAAAAAATACCCTAAAAAACGCTCGAACATGGTCAACAAATCGTCCCCTGACTGTTGTTTGGCCATTTTTGAACATCCCTCCTGTAGAGGGACAGGCCCGACTGAATCCCAGACGCTCCTCGCGGGCCCTCGCCGAGGGACGGATGCACACGTCCGAGAGCCGGAGGGTTCCCAAGGGGGTTTTTGAGGAGGAGGTGTTCCAGAGAGCCCCCCAGGGGCCTCGGCACCTCGTCAGAACAGGGGGTGCGAAGCCCCTAGGCGGCCCCTCCTGGAAAACCCCCTGCCCAAAAACCCCCCTTTGGAACCCTCTGGGAGAACGATGCCAAGGCTGAAGGAGCCCCGGCACGCACAAATACATAGACACGGATCCCAAGATCCCCCATGTTTCCCCATGTCCCCTGGCTTTCCGTCTTCCCCCCCTCTTCCCATAGTTTCCCGTAGGTTCCTGGGGGTCGACGATTATTTGTGTCTGTGTGTGTGTGTTCTTTCCCCTCATGGAAACACTCCTATGCTTACGTCGGGCATGTCCTCCTACATGCGGATTTCGGGCGATGAATTTTAAAAAAGAGTCAAGAATACTCAAAACGAAATGTTTTCCAAAAAAGGAATTGGCCTGGCGAAGAACCCAACCCCTAATTTTAACGCGGGGCGACTATAAACAGGACCGCTCAATGCACGAAAACACCTTGAAGGGCCTCCAAAATGCCTCGAAGGGCGGTAGCGATGGCACAGACCGACAGGCAAGGGCACGCAGGCCTGGTTCGTGGTCAATGAGTCAGGAGTGATCAGAAATGGTCGGGGCGGCCGCATGTGGACCCTGCCACTGGGGCCTTCGGTGGAGCTCCCTAGGGTCCACGAACCGTGTGAGGGGTGTGCCGAAATGATCGGGGCGGCCGCATGTGGACCCTGCCACTGGGGCCTTCGGTGGAGCTCCCTAGGGGCCACGAACCGAGCGAAGGGGTGTGCCGAAATGGTCGGGGCGGCCGCATGTGGACCCTGCCACCGGGGCCTTCGGTGGAGCTCCCTAGGGGCCACGAACCGTGTGAGGGGTGTGCCGAAGTGGTCGGGGCGGCCGCATGTGGGCCCTGCCACTGCCTTCGGCGGATCTCCCTCGGGGCCACGAACCGTGTGAGGGGTGTGCCTGGTCGGGGTGGCCGCAGGATGGACCTGCCACTGGGCCTTTCGGTGGAGCTCCTAGGCACGAACCGTGTGAAGGGTGTGCGAATCGAAATGGTCGGGGCGGCCGCTGTGGACCTGCCCGGGGCCTTGGTGGAGCTCCCTAGGGGCCACGAACCGTGTCAGGGGAATGTGCTCGAAAGGGTCGGGGCGGCCGCATGTGGACCCTGCCACTGGGGCCTTCGGTGCAGCTCCCTAAAAGGCCACGAACCGTGCGAGGGGTGTGCCGAGATGGTCGGGGCGGCTGCATGTGGACCCTGCCACTGGGGCCTTCGGTGGATCTCCCTAAGGGCCACGAACCGAGTGAGGGGTGTGCCGAAATGGCAAAAGCGGCCGCATGCTGACTCTGCCACTGGGGCCTTCGGTGGAGCTCCCTAGAAGGCCACGAACCGTGTGAGGGGTGTGCCGAAGTGGTCGGGGTGGCTGCATGTGGACCCTGCCACTGGGGCCTTCAGTGGAGCTCCCTAAGGGCCACGAACCGTGTCAGGGGTGTGCCGAAATGGTCGGGGCGGCCGCATGTGGACCCTGCCACT
>CAUYUJ010013032.1:0-11576 GCA_963575745.1 Prorocentrum cordatum | reverse complement strand
CGTAGTAGTAGTAGTAGTAGTAGTAGTTAGTAGTAGTAGTAGTAGTAGTAGTACTATACTAGTACTAGTAGTAGTAGTAGTAGTAGTAGTAATAGTAGTAGTAGTAGTAGTAAAAGTAGTAGTAGTAGTCGTAGTAGTAGTAGTAGTAGTAGTAGTAGTAGTAGTAATAATAGTAGTAGTAGTAGTAGTAGTAGTAGCAGTAGTAGTAGTAGTCGTAGTAGTAGTAGGGTCACCCGTCGTCTATGGCCGGCTTGTTTATGGCCGGTAGTTTGGTTGGGTTTCTCTACAGGTGTACGAAAACCCGTTGAAATTACGCGTCCTTCACACTTGGCTTATGGCTGGCACGCTGTTAGGACTCTTAAGGAATTCCCGAGGAATCCCCAGGAATTCTCCACGAAACCTTAGGAATTCCTTAGGATTCCGAAGGAACTCTCCAGGAATCCGGAGGAATTCCTCAGGATTCCCGAGGAATTCGTCAGGAATCCTACGGGATCCCTGAGGAGTCCCGAGGGGTTCTCCAGGAATCCCAAGGACATTTCGTGGACTCCTAAGGAATTCTTCAGGAATCCAGAAGGAGCTTGCAGGAAACTTAAGGATTTTTCCAGGAAGCTTCCAGGGATCCAAAGGAATCCTAGGGAACCCTGACGGAATCTCAAGGATATCCTCCGGAATCCTTAGGAATCCGCGCGGAATCCCAAGGAAGCCCCCAGGAAACCTAAAGAATTTACAGGAATCTCAAGGAAGTCTCCAGGAATCCCAAGGAATTCTTCAGGAATCCCAAGGAATACAAAAGGAAGCCATAGGAATTCTGCAGGAATCCAAAGGAATTCAGCAGGAATCCGAAGGAATCTCGGAGGAATCCGAAGGAATCTCGGAGGAATCTTAAGGGATCTTAGAGGATTCCTAAGGAATTCAGTAGGAATTCTTAGGAAACCTACAGGGATCTGAAGGAATCCCCGACGAATCCCGAGGAACCCTTGAGATTCCACCGGAATTCTTGAGTAATCCAATGGAATTCGTAAGGATTCCTTAGGAATTCATGCAATAATCTTCAGGAAGTCTCCAGGAAACCAAAGGAAGTCGCTAGGAATTAAGGAAGTCTCCAGGAATCCTCAGGAATTCTCGAGGAACCCCAAGGAATGCTTGAGGATTCCTAAGGAAGTCTCGGGGAATCCTAAGATTTCCTCTGTGAATCCTGAGGACTTACCCCGAAGATTCCTAAGGAAGTCTCGAGGGGTCCTCAGGAATTCTCGAGAGTGAGTATGCGCGTGGAGTTGAGGTAGCTCCGCAAGAGAGGAGATCACAGCAGCAACTGCGGTGGCCACGGTGGCGTGGGACAGAAATGCCCATGGAAAGGGGCTCCCATGAGGCCACCGACTTGACGCTAAAAAGACAAATTTAGCGCGATTCTTTTTAGGATACATATACGTCTTCCGCATCCAGGACGACCCAAGACGCTTCCAAGGTCGCTCCGACACAGCCGTTGGTTTGCAATGGAAAACTAATTAGATCCATTGGTTTCCAATAGAAAATGAGGTCAAACCATTGGTTTTTCAATAAATGAACTAATTTAAACCATCGGTTTCCAATGGGAAACTAATTAAAGCTATTGGTTAAGCCATTGATTTCCCAGCAGAGAACTATAGAGAACCATGGGTTTCCAAGGGAAAACTAATAAAAACCATTGGTTTCCAATAGAAACCTAATTAGAGCCTTTGGTGTCCCGAATTCAAACCATTGGTTTTTCAATAGAAAACTAATGGACACCATTGGTTTCCAATGGAAAAACATTGGTTTCCAATGAACAAACTAATGAAAGCAGTTGGCTTCCAATGGGGGACCAATTTACACCATTGGTTTCCAATAGAAAACTATTCAAAACAATGTGTTCCCAATGGAAAACTAAAGAAAGCCAGTGGATCCCAATAAAAAGCTCAGTGAAACTATTGGTTTCCAATGGGGAACTAATTAAAAACCATGGGTTTCCAATTGGGAATTTTTAAAACAAAAAAATACAATTGGTTTCTAATGGAAAATGAATAACAGCTATTGGTTCCCAATAAAAGAAAAACTAAGGAAAACTTTTGGTTTCCAATGGAAAACTAATTTAAGCAATTGGTTTGCAATAGAAAACTAGTAAAAACCATTGTTTCCTTTAGAAAACTAATAGAAGCAGTTGGTTTCCAATGGGGAACTAATTGAAGCCATTGGTTTCAAATGGAAAACTATTTAAAACCACTGCCTCGCGCGAGAAAACAAATAAAAACCATAGAAAACTAATTGAACTAAGTGATTTCCAATAGAAAGCTAACAAAAAACATTGGTTCCCAATGGAAAACTAGTTAGAACCATTGGTTCCAAGTTAAACTATTGCTTCACAATGGAAAACGAATTGAAACCATCGGCGTTCAATAAAAACAAAAACAAGCCATTGGTTTTCAATAGAGAACGAACTAAAACGACAGATTTTCAATTCGGAGATAATTAGAGCAATTGGTTTCCAATCAAAAACGAATTGAAACAATTGGTTTCCAATAGAAAACCAACCAAAGCAAATGGTTTCCAATGGGAAACAAAAGGACCCAAGCCCAAACCCAAACCTAAACCCAAACGCAAACCCAAACCCAAACCCAAACCTCGCCGGCCATAAGTCAGGTGCGACCCTAGTAGTAGTAGTAGTAGTAGTAGTAGTAGTAGTAGTAGTAGTAGTAGGTAGTAGTAGTAGTCGTAGTCGTAGGAGGAGTAATAGTTCTATTCGTAGTGGTAGTAGTTGTAGTAGTAGTCGCAGTAGTAGTAGTAGTAGTAGTAGTAGTAGTAGTAGTAGTAGTAGTAGTAGTAGTACTAGTAGTAGTAGTGGTGGTAGTAGTAGTCGTAGTAGTAGTAGTAGTAGTAGTAGTAGTAGTAGTAGTCGTCGTCGTAGTAGTAGTAGTAGTAGTAGTAGTAGTAGTAGTAGTTGTCGTAGTTGTCGTAGTAATAGTAGTAGTAGTAATAGTAGTAGTAGTAGTAGTAGTAGTAGTAGTAGTAGTAGATTTAGTAATAGTAGTACTAGTAGTGGTATTATTAATATTTTATTTAGTAGTAGTAGTAGTAGTAGTAGTAGTAGTAGTAGTAGTAGTACCAGTAGTAGTAGTAGTAGTAGTAGTAGTAGTAGTAGAAGGAGGAGAAGGAGGAGGAGGAGGAGGAGGAGGAGGAGGAGGAGGAGGAGGAGGAGAAGTATGCATAGGTAGGTCGGTCGGTCGGTCGGTAGGTAGGTAGGTAGATAGGTAGGTTGTTCGGTCGGTAGATCGGTAGGTAGGTAGGGAGGTTAGTATTAGTAGTAGTGGTAGTAGTAGTAGTAGTAGTAGTAGTAGTAGTAGTAATAGAAGTAGTGGTAGTAGTAGTAGTAGTAGTAGTAGTAGTAGTAGTAGTAGTAGTAGGCGGTAGTAATAGTAGGATTAGTAGTAGTAGTAGTAGTAGTAGTCAGTGGTAGTAGTAGTAGTAGTAGTTAGTAGTAGTAGTAGTAGTATTAGTAATAGTAGTAGTAGTAGTAGTATTCCGCCCAAGGCTCTGGGGAGCCTGTGGGTGGGGGGACTACTACTGCCCTCAAGCTGCGGAAGGCAGACACCCTCCCTTTCCACGTTGTCCACTTGTTCTGTGCAAATTTCCCGCCCCTGAGGGGAGGTCCGGGGACGTGGCGGCGGCCGCCGGCGGCGCCGCGGACGCAGGTCCTGGTGAACGTGTAGCTGGGAGTAATTCTGTGGCGGCGCCGGAGCGGGCTCGCGCCTCGGCCCCCGCGGCCGGCGTCGAGAGTGCCGGGGTCGCCCCGCGTGCTCCCGACGCTAGCGCCGCCGAGGCCGACGCTGCGGCGAGCGCGGCGGCCGGCGTGCCCATGTGCGACGCCGAGGGCCAGCCCGTGCGGCGACGCCGCCGCGTGACGGGCGGCCGAACCACCCGCTGGTGCGTCAGCCTTCAGCCCGCTCGCCGCGAGAAGGCCCATTGCGCGCGCTGCATGGTGGGATTCGATGTGGGTGAGTGGCGAGTCGCGGCGGCTGCCACTCGCCCCGTGGGCTCGACGTCCCACGCGGGCAACGAGTGGCTCCACCCCGCCTGCGTGGGCGGCCCGCTGCCCCCTGCCCGGGCATCGAGGGGTGCACCCAGCTCGCCGTGGGCGAGCGCGAGAACCTCGAGGCCGCCCTAAGCGCGCGCGCAGGCCCGATCCTGCCGCCCCAGGGGCCCGCGGCGGCGCGGGCCCCCGAGCCCCTCGCTCAGGCGGGCGCCGCGGAAGGGGGGGCCAGGGGCGCCCTGAGGTTCCCCGCTGCCCCCCCCCCCCCTCCTCCGCGGTGGCCCCGCGCGCTCGCGGCCCGCGACGGCCCGGCGACCGCTGCAGGTCGTCGAGGTCGACCCGCCGCCCCCTGCCGTTATCCTGCAGCCGCCCCCAGGCGGGCCTGCCGAGGATGATGGGGACGACGGCCAGTATTATGACTACCTTGACGACACTTGGGCGCGGATGACGCCTACCGCGGGATCGGGTTTGCCAACTTGGAGTGGCGGGGCACCGTGGGCTGGGGGCGCGTCCAGACGACGGCCGTGGTCCCCGACAGCGTGGCCGCTGCGGTCAGTCACGTCGAGGTGCGGGTGTGCCTCGCCCTGGGGCAGGCCCGCGCAGGCTGGGGCGGCATGCCGCCGGCCGCGACCGAGCGCCTCTGGAAGGTGTTCGTGGCGCTGGATGGCTTCCTCTTTAGCGAGGGCTCGGCTCCCGCGCCGACCGCGCGCCGTGGGCGACTCCAGGGGCGTCTGGGTTGGATCCTCGCAGGTTAGTGGGGTGCTGCCTGGCTCTCCATGGAGGGCCAAACACGCCGGGGCCCTGCAGGCCGCGGTCGGGAGGGCGCGCGTGGAGCCCGCGTCCGCCGAGTCACCGAGCTCGCGCGCGCGGGAGAGATGCGCCGAGCCGCGGCGGCGGGCAGGCCGCAGGGCGACATGGCAGATGCGGCCGCGGTGGCCCGCAAGTTTAGCACTGCGCAGATGCCTGACCCGCCCCGGCCTGCCGACTGGGGCCCACCGCCAGGCGCCTGGGTCGCCCCGCGCGTGCCTGGTGGTGGTGGCGGCCCCCCCAGGGCAGGCTGACGCGGCCATGGCCCCTGCGGAAGGCGACGAGGCCCACCTCGCGCCTGGGGGGCAGCTGTGGGCCGCCGAATCCCGCCGCCGCGTCGCCGCGCACCTGAAGGGTCAGTTCGGCCGCTGCCCCAGGCGCGGCGGTGCGTGTCCAGGCGGCGGACGCTGCGAGCGTTGGGCCCTCCTCAAGACGGACGAGGAGGGATCCGCCGCGGTGGCCGACGCGCTCGCTTGGCTCGCCACTGGTGACCTCGCCCAAGAGGCCCTCGCGGCCCTCGTCGCCACCCGCCTGGCGGGCATCCCGAAGGCCAGCCAGACGGTTGGTGGAGCGCGGCGCGGCCAAGATCTTCCGCGCCATGCGTGCGGCGGTTGGGGGTCAGCAGTTTGGCCTCGCCAAGGGCGGGCGCGGCGCGCTCCACCGCCGCCTGTGCGCGATGGCCAACGCCCAGCCTGGTCGCTGGGTCGTAGCGGTGGACCTGGGTGATGCCTTCAGCACCGCCCCCAGGGCGCTGGTCAAGGAGTCGATCCGCGCCAAGGTCCCTGACCTGCGCCCCCGGGCCGAGGCGCGGCTGCAAGACTGCGCGGCTGGGGGGGCGGGGCGCGCCCAGCCCAGCTGGTCGCCCAGATCCGCGGGCTTGATTAGGGCTGCCCCATGAGCCCCGACTTCTACGCGGTCGGCACCGCGGATGACCTGAGCCTGGACCAGGCCTCGGTTCGGGCTGCGATCCGCAGGGCGACTGCCTGACGTTTCTGGACGACGCGTACTTCGTCGGCTCGGCGGGCGCGGTATTCCGCGGCCTGGGGGCCTGGGGGGCTCATCGAGTCCCATGGCATGAAGCTGAAGAAGCCCGAGATTCAGACCTGGTCCCCGCCCCAGTGCGCCCGCTGCGCGCGGAGCCGCGTGGGCGAGCTCAAGGCGGCGGGCTCTGCGTTGGCCTATGCTGACCACGACGTGGACGCGGACTGGCGGGATGCCCCCCTCGCGGACTTCGCGGCGCTGGAGGGCCGTCGGTGCCGGGGTCGCCCCGGGCGCCGACGCGGCGCTGCCGTGCAGTGAGGCGTTCCTGGCCAAGCAGGACCGCTACTTTCGCGAGCTGCTTATGCTCCACAAGTAGGGCCTGTCTGCCTTCGACGCTCTTCAATTGGGGCGGATCTGGTCGCGCGGGGCGTGCGTTCACGTGCAGCGTGCGCTCCCGCTCACAGAGGCTTGGGCCAAACGGGTGGACGACGGCGTAGTCGCCTTCTTCTGCGGGCTGCTCGGCGCCGCCGAGGTCCCACGGGCCTAAGTCTTCATGGGGGTCAGTGAAGGGGAGTCGGCTTCGGGAGCGCGGCCGCACGCGGGCCTGCGGCCCTCCTCGCCTCCTGGGAGGTAGGCATCCGCGCAGCCGCTGCGGAGCTGCGGGAGACGACGGCGGTGGGCCTCTGGCGCCGCTGGCCGGGCCTGGGCCGAGCCTTCTCGGCGGCTGATGCTGCGGGGGCTCGCCTGACCGGGGGGCGCGCGCCCCGGGCGGACCGGTGGCAGGTCCTCCTGGAAGGCCGCGCGGACGCGGACCAGAAGACGTGCGCCGGACGGGTTCGCGACCGCACTGCCAAGGCTTTCCCGGCCACCCTGCCCCCGGCTGCGGCGGCGGCGGCGCGCGGTGCTCCTGGCCCCTCTGCGTGCGCGTGGTTGGATAAAATTCGAGGGGTCTCGCCTCTCGCCGACCGCGCGTTCTGCGTCGCGGCCAGGCGGCGCGCGCGCCCGCCCCTGCTGCTCGCGGCGGGCGCGTGCCAGACAAGGCCGGCAGCGCCCGCCCGCGCGCTGGCGCAGGCGGGCCCCGTCTACTGCGGGTGCGCCGTTGATGTCCACCGCGCGCGCGCGGAACTGCCCGGGGGGCGGCGGCCCGGTGCGGCGCCGCAACGCCATTCGCGACGCCGCGGCGCTCTGGTTGCGCGAGATGGGCCACCACGCGCAGGTGGAGCAGGTCATCCCGGAGTGGCGCGCGGAGGCGGGCGGTGCGGCCACGCTGGACGTCGCGTGCCACCGCGGCCTGCATGGGCGCGTCTGCCTCGACATCAGCTTGGCGGACTCCGTGGCGGTCGCGCAGACCGGCCGGCCTTGTCAGGCGGCCCTGTGGCGGCTCGTGCCCTGCGTCCTTGACATCAATGGCAAATGGGGCGCCGAGGCCGAGACTTGGCTTCGGCGCGTTCTCGGTGAATTGCCTGGGGCCGAGCGCAACGCCGCCGGGCGCCCCCTTTCTCCTCGGTCGCCCGGGCCCTGCAAGGCCAGGTGGCCGAACAAATTGTTCCTTGCCGCAGAGGGCGTCGTGCCGGGCGCCAGGGCCGCCCCGCGTGTCCCGCATTGACTGGGCTCCGCCCCCGCCCTGACCCCCCTCCCCCTCCTCCTGCGTCGTTCGTCGTTGAGGGCCCTAGCCGCGCTGCCTCGCTTGCCGCCGCCGATGCCTCTACATTTTTTGCATCGTGATCGTCTCGTGTCCTGCTCGCATGTTGCGGTGAAAACAGTCAGCTCGTTTCAGCCACTCTGGTCACATGATGTTCTCAGTAGTGGCTCTGACCCACGGGCGCGCTGCGCCAGGAGCCGGCTCGACCAGTGTCGAGAGGCGAAAAAGAGGCGGTCAAGATCGGGGTCGCCCCGCGGGTCCTGGGGCCCACGGCGGCCCGCCGTCGGTGTTATCGCCCGCCCGCGACGTCGTTGTCTCCCCACCCCTCCGCTCTCGCTCCCTGTGCTCGTTCCGAACGGGGGTGTGCCTAGTCTCGCCTCGCTCGGCTCCTCCGCTGTCCCCTCTGCGCCGCCTTCTCCTTCGGCGGGCCGTTTTAACCTCTGTGCCATTTCCCCTTTTGAAGTTTCCTTTTGGGAATCGTCCACCCACTGACAGTTCGGTGTATAGCCTTCCTCGTTCCCCCCCTCTCGACCGCAGCCGTTTGGATCGCGCGGCTTTGCGTCGCCGTGGCGCCGAAGCTTTCGAAGCCTCTCGCGATGCCCTGGCCAGCGACGACGCGGCCCACGCCTCCGAGCCATGATCCCGAGCCGCTGCGTTAGGCTCTCGGCGCCAAGGCTAAGGCTAAGGCCGAGGCCAAGGCGAAAGCTCCAATGGGGGCGGAGGCTGAGGAGGAGGCTTTGACGCAGGCGGAGCCGCAGACGGAGGCCAATACGGCGATGGCGGCGATGGAGGAGGCCGCGGCCGCGAGCTCCACGGCGGCTGCACCGCTGGGGCCTCGCCCCGACCAGAAGGTGGGCATCTCTGGGAGCGACGTCTCCGACGACGAGTTCGAGCGCGTCTCCGAGGTCTCGGCCCACGTGCCCAAACTGGAGAGGGACCCGGAGGAGCCCGCGGCCGCTGGGCGTGGAGGTGCGGGGGCCGCCCCGGCGCCTCTCCGCCCAGTGGCGCGGGATCCTCCATGCCCGCGCGGCAGGCCGTGGCGGCCGCCCAGGCCTGGCTGGGCGTGATGCCGTACGCGCGCCTCTCTGCGGACCAGCGGCGCGGCTTGGACCAGCTGACCTTGGCACTCCAGGCCAGGCAGCTGCCTGGGCGGGCCGTCAAGGGGCTCGTGTCGGGGGCCCGCAGCGACCCAGGGGGTGCGTCCAGCGCCGCGGATGTCAGCGAGACGCATCCAGCGTTGCGAGGATGGTCGGAGGCGAGCCTGGCGGGCAGCGAGGCGGGCAGCAAGGCGCCGAGCGCGGACGCCGCGGGCGCGACGAGGCGGGCTTCCAAGCGGAACCGCCGTTGGAGCAACCAGACGGCGTTCGGCCAGCCACCGAGGAAGTCGGAGGTGGATCCCGACGCTCTCGAGAGCGCGGAGGCGCTCGCTCGGGGGGACTACGAGGCCCCAGGCTGGGAGTTTTGTATGGGATCCTACTGGGTGCCCCCGCGGCGGCTGGGTTGGCGCCCCTACTGCGCTGCCCTCGACGACTGGAAGATCATGGGGGCGGAGTACGTCGACGAGCTGACAGGCGGCGCTGGAGGAGAACCCAAGGTTCCCTGTGTTGCGGCAGGGCAGGGATGGAGGCCAGCGTGTCTACACTTGCTCCAAGTGCGTGACCAAGCACGAGGGCATCGACGAATGCGAGGCGGTCGCGAAGGCGGCGACGCTCAACGTGGGCGCCGGCTCCATCCAGCACGCGCGCAACCGCGTGGCCAAGTTCCATGAGTCCTTCGACGTGCTCGAAGGCCTGGATGTGCTGGTGGGCTAGGCCCTCTCCGAGGACGGAGAGCTGACCCTGCGGCGCGCCGCCGAGGGCGTGGGCGTGGGCATTGGCGCGTCCAGCACGGGCGCGCCGCCGGCTACGGAGGCGTCGCAGCGGACGTTGGGCGCCCGGTGGCGGCGGCGGAGGCGCCGTGGTCGCCCCGCGTGTCTCCGCCGCCCGCCGAGGGCGCCACCGCCGACTGGGGCATGACGGCGGCGCCGTGCCCCTGTGCCTCGACGGACAGCGGTCCCGCGTCGGAGGAGCCCAACGTCCGTGACGTGAAGCTGGTGGAGGACGTCGTCGACGTCCAATCCCTTCTGAACCTGGGCTGCTCCAAGAAGACGCTCAAGAATATGGCGAGGTGCTACGGCGTCGTGCGGTACGAGACCCTGCGGACGTGCATGAAGGGCGCCCTCGGAGCCATCGTCGAGAAGAAGGGTGACATGATCGGCGCGGTGAGCTGCGCGAAGGGCGTGGAGACCTGGCTCGAGAAGCTGGATGCCGCTGCAGCGGAGTGCCGTGAGGCGGGGGCCTCAGCCGACGGGGGGGGCGCTGTGTGTGCACGCCCGAGGAGGGCAAGAAGGGCTTGCTCGCGGCGCGCGACAGGGTGGCGGCGTACTTGGGCAACCAGCGGTCCTTCGAGGAGGAGGCGGGTGGCGACGCCGCCGTGCAGGGCGCCATTCGCAATATGCGCGACTACTCCGACCAGTTCTTCTCGGGGTCCCAGTTCTCGATGAACATGTACTACAAGCGCCAGGCCAGCAAGACCTGGGATAAAGCCCGGGGGCTGCAAGGCCGTCATCCGCGCGGATCGTTGGACGCAGCTCCTGACCCTGACGGAGGAGGCGGCAGGCCGCGGCGGTCAGCGCTGGTACTGCCACTGCGGGGCCCGCTACCAGACGTCCTACGGCGTGTGCATCGAGATGATCGACCGCGATGCCCAGCCGCCGAGGGCGTGGCACCTGCAGGCGGACTTCCCCGAGGGCGACATCCGGGGCCTGGAGGCCCTCCTGCGCGCGGACAAGCTCGAGAGGAAGAATGTCGTGGTGTTTGGCCCCGCGGACCTCCTGAAGTACCTGCCCAAGGTGGAGCCCCTGGCGCTCGGTGCGGTGTTCAAGCGCTGCGCGCCTAGGGGGCCGCAGTGGGGCGGGCGCTGGGCGCTGGCGGACGGCCTCGCGTGGGCCGACCTGCCCGAGTTCAATTGGTGCGACCTCTACGCGCAGGTGGCGCGGGGGCCGAACGGCCCCGATTGGGCGGGCTACAGCGAGAAGACCAAGGACAGGCTCGAGCGCGAGAGGATCACGCAGGCCAAGGCCGCCGTGCTGAACTACGAGCAGCGCCACAACCTGGCCGTCGGCAGCCTTGTTGGCGGGGGTGGCGCCAGGGCCGCCCAGGGTGCCCCCTCCGCTGGCGGGCCGAGGGCGGACCTGGTGATGGCTGCCGCGGTGGTCGCTGGCGCCAGCGCGAGTGAGGGGCGCCCGCCGCCTCCGCCCACGCCCGCGGCGCTGACCAGCGTGGAGGTGCCGCCGTCGCCGCCTGGAGGCCCCCCGCCGGACATCGAGTCCAGGCTGCACGGTCCCGCGGTGGAGGGCAGCGAGTGGGGCGGGGAGGTCCGCGCGCTCCGATCCCAGGCCCTCCCGGGCAAGACCGAGTGGCTCTGAGGCCTCGGGCCCCGCTGTGAGTGAGTAGCTGACGGCCTGCTTAAGCTCGGCGCGCCGCCTCGGCGCCGCGTCCACTTCAAGTGGCCATTTTGGCGCGCCATCTCGTGGCCCGCTGAGGCTGTACCTGTGCCTCCCGTGCGTGCTCGCGCGTTTCTCAGTGGTGCTGGGACCGCCCCGAGTGCTGCTGGTTTCGCGCCGCGCGCCTGCTCTGCCAGTGAAACTTCGGCTAAGTGGCCAGCAATTTTGGCTTGCCCCATTTTGTTTCTTGCCCCATCTTGTTTCTTGCTGCCTTCACCCCAACGTGGTCGAGCCGTGGTGATGTGGTGCACGAGACCGCAGTAGTAGTAGTAGTAGTAGTAGTAGTAGTAGTAGTAGTAGTAGTAGTAGTAGTAATCGTAGTAGTAGTAGTAGTAGTAGTAGTAGTAGTAGTAGTAGTAGTAGTAGTAGTAGGAGTAGTAGTCGTAGTCGTAGTAGTAGTAGTAGTAGTAGTAGTCGTAGTAGTAGTAGTAGTAGTAGTAGTAGTAGGAGTAGTCGTAGTTGTAGTAGTAGTAGTAGTAGTAGTAGTAGTAGTAGTAGTAGTAGTAGTAGTAGTAAGAGTAGGAGTATGAGTAGTGGTAGTGGTAGTAGTAGTAGTGGTA
>CAUYUJ010013031.1:0-11577 GCA_963575745.1 Prorocentrum cordatum | reverse complement strand
GGCTGTCCGTGGAGGCCTTGGGGCGCGGAGTGCTCCATTGGGGAGGAAGCGGCGGCGGGCGAGGGGGGGAAGTGAGACGGAGAAGGCCTGCTCAGAAGGCGGCGGGGCTTCGCAGAAGCCCGCCGGCTTCTCAGAAGTTTGTTTTGTGTCTTCGGGGAAGGCTCAGAGAAGTTCTCAGAAGGCCGGGGGACTTCTGAACCTCCTAAGAAGGCCTTCTCCTTCTTCTTCTCCCCGCTCGCTCGCCGCAGAGTGAAGCGAGCGACGGCGGTCACGCCAGGAAGCTGGATGCAAGCGACCAGGCCGGCCAGGGCGAGAGCAGGATACACTTGTGGCCAGCTGTCTTTCCAGCGCTCGGTGCTTCTATGGCAGAGTGCGCCGGGCTCCCGCGTGTGTATCCATGGCGTGGCCTCTCGATGTTCCACATGTGAGTCCAGCCATCTGCGTATCCAGGCTCCTGATCGATAAAGTGAGGTAGCGAGGATGACGGCTGTAGGCGAGTGATTATGCTCTGTCGTATCTCTGAGCAGTTAGTCTCAGATCCAGGCAGAGGCGCTCCAGGGAGGCTGCCGCGCATGCGTGTTCGGGCTCCGGGGAGCTTGCGCCCGTTATGGCCGCGAATAAAACAATCGTTCCTGCACCTTGGCTACCATCGGCCCTGCAACGGGAGTCCCAAGTTGCTGCGACCAGACGCGAGTATCTACCCCTGCGTGTCCAATCGACTCTGGGACATCGGGCACCCCCGCTGGTCACCTCCTGCCAAATCAGCCCAGCCCAACCCGAAGGCCACAATTGTGCCCTCCACTCCCAGTGGGTTGTGGGGCGTCGGGGAACATCTGAAAAACACATATGGGACCCGTGCCCCCCCAACCCCGAAATTTGAGCCTTCGGCTTAGGTTAGGGTGGTCTGAAAGGTGGTCAGCTGGGGCTCACTCTGCTGCAGACATCCGTCGAAGTCTGAACCGCAGCTGGAGTTTCAGAAATTCGACCTGCAGGGGTAGGGTTAGGTCGGGCGTGTCCCTCTACATGCGGCTTTTGGACGACGAAAAAAACTGAACATGCTAAAAAACTTGGGAAACATTTCAAAACATAGTCACCCGACTATCTTTTTGACTATTTTTGAATATCCCCCCTGTAGAGGGACATGCCCGATCTAAGGGTAGGGTTCGCAAGTGGTTGCCCTAAACTGGCACAAAAGGTGGCCGGCGGCTCCCTCAGCGCTCCGTCCCCTGGGAGTTTTGTGCCGAATTTCAGAGGAGGAAGAGGTTCAGGGGTGGACAGAACCCCCACTTTGACACGTCGATTAGTGAATTGTCCGCTTTCGGCTCTCGAGATGGCGCCGCGGCCGTCATTTTCCAGGCTTGCGCCCGCCAGGTTTGGGCCCGAGGTCGTTTTCTCTAAACCACGTTTTGCTAAAGTGGGTTTTGTCCATCCCCGAGAGGTACCGATACCGCTACCCTTTCTTGTTTTCGCTTTTTGGGGCCTCCTGGCAAGCCCTCGTCGCCGCGGCTGGATTCGCCTCGAAATCCTGGTCAGAACGCCCCCCTGGAGAGGTCCTGGGAGTACCGGTATTGGTATCTTGTGGTTTCCCCAGAAGCGGGCGTGCTACCGCGCAACAGGTTTGGAGTAGGAGGGGCAGTCTTTTTCAAGGAGAGCAGATGTGTCGGCCCAGTACCATGGTCCAAGGGCATGGTTCATCTTGTAAGTGTAGGAAGCTGCTCATCACATGTAGCCGTCTTATGTACTATTGTATCGTTTTTGGTGTGTGTTCTCTCTCTCTCTATATATATATATGTATATATATTTTACTATATATATATATATATATATATATCGATGCCTCTTTCTTCCTCTTTCTTCTTTTCGAAAATCGTACATGTGTATGCACACATACATCCGATCGCATTCGGGCACACATACCAAAACACGAGGACGGTCCTAGTGTGGTCCTCAAGTTGTAACGGGATCGACTTGTTTCAGATGATTACTTGCAACTGGCCAGCAGGACTTCATTGAGCTCACCGCCCTCCTCAGACATTGTAGCGCGAGGTGACCTGAAGGTCTTTGGCGCCCAACAGCCCCTGAGTAACGCATCGTGCTGGTATTTGTAGAGCTGGTGTCGGGCAGTCCTGCACATGCATGGGTGGCCCGAGCAGGGCACCGTCGGGGAAACCGCATGCTGACGCTTCGAGGCGAGCGTGCCGAGGCCTTCTCCGAGGTTCGTCTGTGTGGTGCCCGTCCAGCGAGGGCAGGCGGATGGCGCCGACGTCAACTAGCAAAGGGCACAGGCGAACACTTTCAGCATCGTGGCAACTCTTGGTCTTTGAAGGGGGGGGCGTCGGAGGGCGGCCGCTTCCAGGCTCCGCGCCGCCGCCCACCTCCAGCAGCGGGGAGGGCATCGAGCTGGGCGCGCTGGGGGAGCTGCTGCAGCGGCACGTGCGCCGGGCGCGGGGCTCGGCAGGAGTGCCCCTTGGCAGGGGCAGCGTTCGGGGGGAAGCTACCGACGGGTTTTCGTAGGCCTCCAGAAGTTTTCGGACGTTTGATTGACGGCTGGGGTGGTTTTCATCGGCTGCGCCCCGTCGAGGGCGTTCCGGGGGTGCCGGAATCGTCCCGAACGGCCCCCAGAAGCTCGAGTTGTGGACGGAAAACAACCAGTGGAGGAGGAGGGGGAGGAGGAGGAGGAGGAGGAGGAGGAGAGGGAGGAGGAGGAGAGGGAGGAGGAGGCGGAGGAGGGGGATTTACGCAACACAGGACGCGACGGCGCTCACTCGCCCACGCTTCCCCCGAAGACAGGGGCAACGTGTGGGGCGGGGATGGGCCCAGGGGCAACGTGTGGGGCGGGGATGGGCTCAGGGGGGGCTGCGCCCAGTCGCCAGGGCTCTAGAGGTCCGAGGCTTTCGGGCGTCTTCGTTGTCCCTGGGCGGTTTTTTCTGGCCTCGGGCTGCGCTCCGGCCGCCGCGCCCCGCCGAGTGCGTCCCCCGGGGTGCCCAGCTCGCCCCCCAGGCGGCCACGGGAGGCCCGAAGGCCACGCGGGACGGGGTGGCTCCGGCGGGGCGGCACGGCCCCCGATCTCACACTGATCGCCGATGGTCAAGGGCATAAAAGACGCCCCTACCCTGGTTTACGAGGCGCTGTGCGCTGAAACTCCTGTGGGCTGACAGGGTAAACCCTGCGTGCTGTGCCGCGTCCTGGCGGCTCTAAGTAGGCTTTGGGGGCTCCCGGGAGGTTTACAGACCACGCACTTGTAACCCAGGGTAGGGTCGTTTTTTCATCCCTCAGGATGGGGCCAGGATTCGAGGGCACGCGCGCGCATTCGTCCTGGCGAGCTCAAGCATGCGATGATCGCGCCAACACTGCAGCCTCCAGCGCCCTTTGCGTACTTCCTCATGCAGTGTGCGCTCTTGTTGTGGCGACGCTGGCTCCCTGTTGAGAGCCGCGCGCCATGCTGCCCTCGCAGATTGAAGCACCGGCGCGAAAACGCGCGAAAACACAACGCAGCACCACATAATCATTGAAACACATCATGCATCCAATTCGGTCACAGTTCGGGCATCATACGTTAGTTTGGCCCGTTCGCCCACGCCCAGAAACACGCGGATCGTTTTCTGGGGCCTGTCGCCGATCGATCGGCGATGTGTCACCGATTCCAGGTCGATGCTTTCCTTCCTGAGCCCGTCCCCCCCCGATCGTTCCCCATCTCCGCAGTGCCCTTGTCCCAGAGGCGACGACGCAGGAGCGAACGTTCCATGGGGTGAGCTGCTTCGCAGCGGCACCCCTGCCGGCCGCGGCGGGGCTCGGCAGGAGGGCCTTTGGTGCCAGAGGCGGTGATGGGCCGAGATCTCCGCCGACGTGATCTCTTCGGCTCGGTGGCGGAATCCGCACCCTATCCTCGCCGAGCAACGCTTGAGGCAACTCGATGGGCGGCGGGGGTAGGGCTCGGAGTGCATTTTCTCGTAACACGTTGTCTGCCGAGACGAGAGGTGAAGTTACGGACTGCCCGCCCCCGCCATTCCCGTCGGTTCGGGGAGAATGTAATCGATGCTTGGCGGGGCGGGGTTAGGGTTTCGGATATAGTTGACACCGGTCTTGCACGGCGCATGGTCTGGAGACCGGCGGCATCCCGGGGGAACGGGTGCGGGGGGAAGCGGGGAATGATTGAACGGTTGCCATCACACAGAAAATGAAAAAGCAGAAGAAGGGAGGAGAAAAAGCAGAAGACCGGACGAAGAGGAAGAAGAAGAGACGGCGCAGATAAAGCCGAATGAAGAAGACATAACCGAAGAAAAAAACGCCGGAGGAGGGAAACAAGAAGAAACACATCAAAAGAAGAAAACGCACGCCCGGACCGAAGGGTCAGACAGGCAGAGAAGGAGGCAATACGAGACGGCAGAATCACCGCAGAAGACCGAAAGAAGAAGAATAAAAAGCACTCCGCCTCCGCCCTCTTAAGGCGAATGACGCCGCCTCCTCTCCTCCTCCTCCATCCTCTCCTCCTCCTGCCTACACTCCTCCATATCACTCCTACTACCCCCTCCCCCTCCTCCTCTCCTTCCCTCATCCTCCTCCTCCTCCTCTCTCCTCCTCCTCCCTCCTCTCCTCCTCCTCTCCTCCCCCTCTCGTTCTCCTCCTCCTCCTCTTCCTCTCCTCCTCATGACCTCCTCCTCCCCCCCTCCTCCTCCCTCCTCTCCTCTTCTCCTCACCCTACTCCTCCTCGTCCTCCCTCCTCTCCTCCTCCTCTCCTCCTCCTCCTCCTCCTTTGCACCTCCTCCTCCTCCTCTTCCCTCCTCCTCCTCCTCCTCCTCCTCCTCCTCCCCCTCCCTCTCCCCCCTCCCGTCCTCCCTGCCTTGTACCACTCCTTCGGAGCCTGGGCGTTACAAACAATCACGGCCCCTGGCGGAAAGGGGCCTCGGGAGCTCTGGGGCCGCGGACGCCCCACTCCCGGCGCCTTTCTCGGCTGCGGCCTCCGGGGGCCCGTACGGGCCGCCGGGGGGCCCTCCAGCACGGAATTCCGGGGCGAAGCAGAGTTGCCCCTGCAGGGAGAAGGTCGGGGGCGGAAAAGAGGGGGGCGATGACTAGGGGGGGTGGATATCATGGCGTGGGCCATGCTATCTCCCCAGATTTCATGGCGCCTCTTCTTGTTTCATTACGTCCCTGGCCCCCCCGCTGGGCCGCGCACACGCCGGTCATGATTTGCACCCCCCCCCTCTTGGACACCCCCCTCTTGGCCGCTCCCGAGAAGGGGCCTCGGGAGAGCCTGGGGCCGCCGAGGGGAACAGAACTCCCGTCGGCGGAGGCCCGGGTCGGTGCCCCCCTGCCCCGGATGCGGCGATCTGGGCGACGGGGCGACACCCCAGCAGGTCCCCAGTGGGATGGGGGGGTGAGGAGGGAAAAGGAGGAGGAGGAGGAGGAGGAGGAGGAGGAGGAGGAGGAGGAAACAAGATAATAACAAAAAAGGAGAGGGAGGAGGAAAGAGGAAAAGGGTTAGTGCCCATGTTCTGGAGGCGGCGATCCCTGACCCCCGACGTCATGGTTTTTGCATTGCGTCGACCCCTGGTGGTCTCGACCCCTTCCCCTGGACCGGTTTTTCCTCCCGGGTCGTTTTGCTGATGGTCCCGAGGGCCGGCAAGGGCCCCTGGAGGCCGAAGATAGCAACGAACCTCCCGTCAGGATTTTTTCCTTAAGACCCGAGGGGGTCTGGGACAACTGTGGGCGAATAGCCCCTGGGGGGAGCAGTGCACCTGGCCGGGGGCGCCGAGGATGGTCCATGCCTCTGGCGAGGCCCCCTGCGAACGCGTGTAGTGCCCGCTTCCGGGCCGTGTGCCCCCCTCGTCGCCGCCGGGTCGCTGTCGGCGCCTCCTCCCGCGGTCTCTCGGGGGGCCATCGGCGCCCCGAGGTCCTCGGAGGTGGTCGGCGTCCCGAGGTCGTCGGAGGCAGTCGCGCTTCTTCGACGGTCTTGGGGCCTCATCGGCGGTCTTTTTCCACCAGGGGGAGAATCGAGGTTCGAGCTTCGAGGATCGAGGCTCCTGAATCAGCGGGCGAAGAGCGGTGCAGCACAACCTGTCCGCCGTCGGGGACGCCCAGGGTAGGCGCCCGCGGTGGCGAAGCAGTTTATGTTGTGCCGCTCTTCGCCCGTGCATTCAAGGTTTCTCGTTTCTGTTGGGGGCCGCGCCTCCGGGAGGCTCCTCGTCGTGGGTCTGGGCCCCGTCGAAGTTTGGTAGGGCGGCTCTCGCCCTGGAGGAGGAGGAGGAGGAGAGGGGGAGGAGGAGGAGGAGGGGGAAGAGGAGGAGGAGGAGGAGGGGGAGGGGGAGGAGGGGGAGGAGGAGGAGAGGAGGAGGAGGAGGAGGAGGAGGAGGAGGAGGAGGAGGAGGAGGAGGAGGAGGAGGAGGAGGAGGGGGAGGGCGCCCTTGCATTTTGAAGGCGGCCCGACCTCGATCCGTGAAGCTCCTGCAAGGTTCCGAAGCGAATGCGCGCGGCGCCATAGCGAGAGCCACATCTTGAATACGAGCCGCCCTCAATCTAGGACGCTCTTGCAAATGTTGGGCACGAGTGTGCGCGGCGCCAAGGCGAGAGCCACATTCTTGAAAGGAAGCGCCCTCAGTCCGCGAAGCTTGAGCAAACTCTTGAAACGAATGCGCGCGGCGCTTAGGCGAGAGCCACATTTTGAGAGCTCCCCGCTCTCCATATGCGAAACTACTGTCAGCTGTTAGCCTCGGATCATATATGGTGAGGAAGTCTCTGGCGAAACGCCCGGCCCGCCCTCTGGAAGGGCCTTCGGGTGCGACAAGGAGGAGTTATCTATCATGAAAATGAGTGGAGAAGGAGGAGGAGGAGGAGGAGGAGGAGGAGGAGGAGGAGCAGGAGGAGGAGGAGGAGGAGGAGCAGGAGGAGGAGGAGCAGGAGCAGGAGCAGGAGCAGGTGCAGGAGCAGGAGCAGGAGGAGGAGGAGGAGGAGGAGGAGGAGGAGGAGGAGGAGGAGAAGAACCATAATGAGGAGGAGGAGGAGGCAGGAGGAGGAGCAGCAAGAGGATAATAATAAGCATGGTAGTGGACGAGTGCGATGTTGAACATCATGATGGTGATGATGTCGAGGAGCAGCTCATTATCTAGGGGCCGTCCTGGGGCTGCCTTCGGCTTCTGGGGTGTAGTTTTCGGACCCCTTGGGCCCCCATGGGCCGTATTGGGGCTCTCTTGGCCGTCTGGGAGGTCTTTTGGCGTCGTGGGGCCGTCTTTGGATCTCGAGGGGTCCTCTAAGACCGTCTTGGGTTTCTGTGGAGGCCCTCTTGGGCAGTTTGTGGCTTTCTTGGTGCGTCCTGGGCCCTCTGCGGACCTTTTGGGCCGTCTTGATGTCGTCCTGGTGGGACATGTTTTACTTTTCGAAGTCTTTGAGGCCATATTGGAGCCATCTTTGACCTTTTCAGGGCCGTCTTGAGCTGAATGAAGCTCGGACAGGTGAAGACGCGACAATATGTCAAACATCTAGTGACAATACATGGTAATGGCCTCTTCGGGCCCTGCCGGGGATCCTCCTGTGGCCTCTTGGGCAGTTTTGTCCCGTGGGCCTCCTGGGCCTGCGGGCATCTTGAGCCCTCTCGGGGCCATCTGTGTGTCGTCTTGGGAAGCATCTTGGGCCATCTTGGCTGCCATCATGGCCTGCCTCGGTCGTCTCGGAAGCTCGGGTGCCCGGCTCCCTTCTCTTGCGCCAGGGGGATCGTGGCCTCGGGAGCTCGATACTTTTCGAGGCCATCTGCCTCGACCTCAGAAGGGGGCGCGTGGAAAACCTCTGGGTCTGGCGTCGCGAAGGATTGCAGGATCGGGAGACGCCAGGATCTCTGGGAACCCACACCATGCCTCCAAACATGTCGGCGGCCAAGCCTGGGGGGGGGGGGAAGCGAGAAGGCAAGGGGCCTTCCGTGCAGGCTCGAATGTCCCCCCCCCCTTCTGAGAGAGGTGTCCCGGCCCGAGCCTCCCCGGGAAGACTTTGAGGCCCTCTCCCAGCAGGCGCAAGGGCCTCTGAGAAGCCCCCGCCGCCTTCCGAGAAGGCCTCCTCCTCCTCCTCCTCCCTTGCTTGGCATTGACTTAAGCATTTGCGCTCGTTTGCGCCGCTTCGGTCTTCGGACCAGTGGGCCTCGCCTTGGGGCGTCGCGGGGGCCGCGCGAGGGCCGCCTCTTGTTGTGTGTTGTGTGCAGTTGTTGATATACAGCTCATGGGCTATTATGGGGGTTCCTACGGATTTCTATGGGGGGCCGTGCGGATTCCTGCGAGGGGGGGGGCAAGTTGCCCCCCTCGCCCGCCGCCGCTCTGCGCGGCCCCTCGCCCGCTGGCCTGCGCTGCTGTCGCCGTGCCTGCGGGCGCGGGTGCCCGCACGCCCCGGGCCGCTCCGGCCCTGGTCGGGCGCCCTGACTCCGGATCCGCCCGACTTTTGGGGGGAGATTCGTAAATTCGGGGCTGGACAGAACCCCCAATAGTGACACGTCGATTAGTGAATTGTCCGTTTTCGGTTCTCGAGAGGGCGCCGTGGCCGTCAGTTTCCAGGCTCTCGCCCGCCAGATTTGGGCCCGAGGTCGTTTTCACTAAACCACGTTTTGCTAAAGGGGGTTCTGTCCATCCCCGATAAATGGGGCTTGGAATTTCCGCCTGGCTTTTCGAGCCCCGCGGATGCCAACTTCCGCCCTTTTTTTTCTGCTGCTGCTTCCGCCCCACTTCTGTGGGCTTCCGCCCTACTTCCTATGCTGGGTGCAGACATTTCCGCCCTACTTTTCCGGCTTCCAATCGGTGGATGTCCGACGCAATCTTAAGTTGGGGAAAAAAGCCAAAGCAGGGCGGATCTGGAGTCAGGGCGGGGCTCAGGACTGGGACTTTGGCACCGCTCGGACCTCTGCATCTTTTTTTCCTCGGCCGGGCGGGGCCAGGTCTGGGATAGAGCCTTCTTTTTGGTAAGTTTACCTGCATGGCGTTCGCCCCCCCCCCCCCCCCTCTCTCCTGGCCAGAGTCTATCCGGAGGGGAAAAAGCACACAGACACAATTAATCGTCGATTCCCAGGAAAAGGGGAAAATACGGGAAGTGGGGGGGAAGACAAAAACCAAGAAAATATGGGGAAGCATGGGGAATCCTGGTAGTAGTGTCTATTTATTTGTGTGGCCCAGGGCCCCTTCAGTCTAAAAATGAACGGGCTCATACAGATCGTTCCAGAGCGTTCCGCCACGCTCCGCTCCGGAGCGGCCGCGGCTGGCGGTGCATCCTCCAGCGCCGCTGGCTCTCAGAGGCCCCCGACCTATCGTCGAAACGCTTTTACAGGACGGGTGGCAAGGACGGGAGACCCTTGGACGCAAGACTTGTGGAAGTCGATTAATGCAGAAGAAGCATGCTTCCCAATAATTCCCAGATGTCTAAAACATGTTTCAAACATGTTGTACAGATATATAAACATGTTTGGAACATTTTTAGAACACGTTTTTCACATTCCAAACACATCTTGAATTCAATGATTGGACTGTTAGAGTGTCCTTTGTTATGGCATCCACAATGCAAGACCCTTGGGCGGCGAGCGGCCAGGCAAAGAACGGGCCGCAGAGGCAGGGGCACGCGGGTACCCTAGATGAAGGCGCGCGTCCTTAGTAGGCGCGTTGACTGCTTCCGGGTCCGACTTTGTCCCCAGACACTCGGCGTCGGGCGATGAAATCTACACATATCCATTGCTCCCCGGCCAGGCCCATCCTGAACCCAAGAGCTGTGTCTACGCCCTCCTGGCCGAGCCACGAGGGCGTGGCGTGTACACCGCTGCTGTGTTCAGGATGGGCTCGGCCAGGGAGCAGTGGACATGTCTAGAATCCGCCGCCCTACGGCGTGGCACATCGCAGGGAGAGGAGGCCAGTTTCGGACGGGGCTGGGACGAGGATGAATCCGTTCCGGAGCGTTCCGGAACGCTCAGAAGGCCGCGGCGCCCGAGTCGTCCTCCGGAGCCGCTGGACACCAGAAGTCAACGATCTGTCCTCGGCCGATTCTATCCTCGTCCCGGCTTCGTCTCAAGAGGGCGGCTGCGCGCGCGACGTTGCCCGGGAATCGCACGCGCGACTGTCCTCGCAGCCGCCCCCGTTTGCTTCTCACCGTCCACCGCACCACCCCGGCCCAACCCCCGAAGGCCCCAGCAGTCAGCTGCGGTCGCTCGCGTCGGGGCGAGGGCGCCGGCCGCCGCGGCGCGGCGGCGGCCTCGACCCGCCTTTCCGGGCCCTCGGGCCTCTGCTCACCCTGGCGGGCGCCGGCGAGGGTCCCGGCTCTGTCCCCAGACTTTTCGGCGTCCTGGTCCAGCCGATGCCCTCGAGCCATGAAAAAGTCACGTCGGGAGGCTTCTGCTGGTTTCGGCCTCTGGGGGCCCTTACCAGGCCTCGGGCCGTCAGAAAACGACTCGGGACGAAAGCCCGGTCACGGGGACAGGGGTCGAAACCTTTTGGGGTCGACGCTAGAAGTAACTCCTGACGTCGGGGGTCTGGTCCTGGCTCTGCTTCCAGACATTCGGCGTTCCGATCTTTTCAAGATGGTGCCCCCAGAAGTCCCGACCCGACCCTTGCCCCGGGGCTGTTTTTTTTATCCCCATGGTTGTTTTTTGACCACCCTGGGGCCTGGCGATGGCCCCCGGTCGGGAGGCGACTTATGCGGCCCCCGCCCCCGCGCGCGTACCTTGTGCCGGATCAGCTTGATCGCCAGGGTGGTGTGCAGAAATCGCGTCCCCAGGGGATGGCATTTTTGTACACAACCCCCTCTCCACGGTCTTGTGCCGGACCAGCTTGTTTGTCACTGCCCACCAAACCACCCCAACCCAACCCGGCGGCCCCAATTTGCCCTCCATTCCCAGTGGGGGTGGGCGCCAGGGAACATTTACAAAAACACATGTGGAACCCGTACTCCCCCGCCCAAGCCGAAATTTGGATCTTCGGGTTGGGTTGGGGTGGTTTGGTAGGTAGTCACTTTGTGGCGGCTGTGCACCAAAATCGCGCCCCCAAGGCATCAGCGCGCAACCCTCCGTCGTGTCTTGTTCCGCGGCGCGAGCATTTCTCGACCGCAGAGCAAACGACACGGCCTTCCACGCTGCCGCTGCGGCCCATCGGGGACCGCAGCGTATACCATGCAAAAGCTCACGCCAGAATTCCTGGGCGGTGTCGCTCGGTTTCGGGCCCAGTTTCGAGGTCTTCCTGCGCTGCCGCTGCAGGCCGCCCCCCCCGCCCCCCCCGCGTCTTTTTGTTTCTCTCTCCACAACGTCGACCCCAGAGCTCCGGGGCCCTTCCCTGGGACCAGTTTCGCATCCCGAGTCGTTTTGTTGAAGGTCCCGAGGCCCGGCGAGGGCCTCCGAAGTTTCAAAACAGCGACACACCTCCCGTCACGATTCTTTCACGACGCGAGGGGGTTTGGGCCCCCGGCTTGGATTGGTGGGCTTTTTTTCGACCACCACCACCAGAAGTTGGAGGGGGGAACGAGGATGAGGAGGAGGAGGAGGAGGAGGAGGAGGAGGAGGAGGAGGAGGAGGAGGAGAGAAAGAGGAGGAGGGAGGTGGAGGAGGGGGAGGGGGGGGGGGGGAGGAGGAGGAGG
>CAUYUJ010013030.1:0-7500 GCA_963575745.1 Prorocentrum cordatum | reverse complement strand
GATCCGCGGAGCGCGGCGAACTGCTCGCGCAGCAGCCGCGCCACAGACGGGCGAGGCCAGCAGTCCCGACTTCGCGCCGTCCCGAAGGGCACGAAATCGGCAGGCATGGCCGCGGGGAGCGGCGATAGGGACTCCAACTCCAGCTCGTTGATCTCCAAGTCGATCACAAGGACCGAAGCGGTGGTGGCGAGCGCACGTGAGGCTGCCCCGAGAAAGGGCACGTCCAGGACCAGACATGACCCCAGGAGCCCCGTGAAGCCATCCATCTCCGCGACAATTAGCTCGTCGGGCGTACGGAAGGCCGCGGGGAGTGCCAGCAGCACGCCGCCCTCCCGCACTGCAAGCGGAATTGCGGCGAAGCTGCGGTCCTCCTCGTCGTCGAGCCGCCACCTGTCGCAACTCGTCGCTGCTGGTGGGTCGAACGCATGAACATCGGGCCAGGTTGGGCATCCCGACTCTGCGGGTGCTGCGCCAGCCATTTCCGCTAGTGCCGAGCTGCTCTACGGCAGCACCAGGCGCGCGGCGAGCCCGCGGAGGCGGGCCACGCAGGCGCTCGCCCAGCGGGGACCCCGGGCCCGCGCAGCAGCAGCCTTTGCAGAAGCTGCTGCAAGCGGTCACCCCCAGGAGGGAGATGGCCGTCAAGAGCAGCAGGTGGGACACCCCGCCGCTCACGTCCACCGCCAGCCCGAGGCAGACGGTGGGGCAGGCAGCGGCCGCCTCGAGAGCAGGGCACTGCGCCCCTGGCTCGAGGCCCGCGGCCTGGGACGGCCAGGTGGTCCCGAGCGCGGGAGCCTCCTGGTCCGCCAGAGCCCGACGGCGGCCTGCGAGCAACTCGAAGAGCGCGGCTCGCAAGCCCTGGTAGAGCACAGCACCGCCCGCCTCCACCAAGAGCTCCGCGACGCGCTGCATCAGCGGGCAGCGGGCCGAGGGGAGGGGGGCGGCCACTGGGCCGAAACACTGCAGAGACCGCGGGAAGGGAGTCGGCGAAAATAGGAGGAACCTCATCATCATCCTCATCATCATTATCATCATCATCATCATCATCATCATCATCATCATCATCATCATCATCATCATCATCATCATCATCATCATCATCATCATCATATATCATCATCATATATCATCATCAATCATCATCATATCATCAGAATCATCATCATCATAATCATCATCCACCATCCTCATTCCTCATCCGTCATCACTCATCATTCATCATCATCATATCATCATCATCATCATCATCATCATCATCATCATCATGCATCATCATTCATCATCATAATCATCAATCATCATAAATCATCATCATCATCATCATCAATCATCCGCAGCATCAGCATCAGCATCAGCATCAGCACATCATCATTCATCATCATCATCATCATCATCATCATCAGCATCAAGATCAGCATCAGCATCATTCATCATCATCATCATCAACAATCATCATCATCATCAACCATCGTCATCTCAATTCATCATCATCATCATCATCATCTCATATCATTCATCCTCATCAAAACATTATTTCTATTTCAGCATTTCATTCAGCTCATGATCAGCAAGAGCAGCATCATCAGCATCATCAGAATCATCATCATCAGAAGATCATTTTCAGCATCAGCATCATCATCATCACTATATCATCTCATCACATCATAATCATCACAGGCATCATCATCATCATCATCATCATCATCAAGCATCATGATCATCAGCATCATCATCTCATCATCATCATCATCATACTCATAATTCATCATCATCATCATCATCATCATCACCATCATCATCATCATCATCATCATCATCATCATCAGCATCATCATTCATCAACATCATCATCACCATCACCATCATCACCATCATTTATAATCATAATCATCATCAGCATCATCATCAGCAGCAGCATCAGCATCAGCAGCAGCAGCATCCCCCTCCTCCTCCCCCTCCTCATCCTCATTATTATCCTCATCCTCCTCCTCCTCTTCATCCTCCTCCGCCTCCTCCTTCATCTCCTCCTCCGCCTCCTCCTCCTCCTCATCCTCGTCCTCCTCCTCCTCCTTCTCCTCATCCTCCCCCCGCTCTTCCAATCGAAAGTCATGCCAGGACTATCAGAAAGTGGCAGCAAGACCGAATTCTTGAAATCTCGAGTCTTATGTCTCCCGAGCCGTGGGTTCAGTCCGCGATACGACGTGGCGTCAGTCTTCATCCACACGAGAGGGTTCCTCTTGTGCAGGATCAGCCGACATCGGACCGAGAAATCGGATCGAATCGGGACGCACATCGGATCGGGCTGCGTCGGCACGGAGTCTAAACCGAATCGGAGCGGCTTCGCCAGGATGCACAACGGCGCCATACAAGCATCGGACCACATCGGATCGTCGGAACATCGAAAACGAATCGGATCGATGGGGTCGAAATGCGCCCTACTCGTGGGCCGGCACGGACAACACTCCCGCCAGGAACGCCTGCGGCGAAGCACGGCGTGGCGGCAGCCTGTAGGCATATGAGAGGGTCTCCTCCCGAGGGCCGGCGTAGACAACGTTCCCGCCCGGAGCAACGAACTCGCCGACCCCGCCCTGCTGGGGATGAACTCCACGTTGGGCTGGGCGGCGTGGCGGGAGCGGCTCATCTAAGGGCGCGCCTCGCAATCCCTCGACCCCCGAAGCTCTGGCAGGCTTCCGACCGAGGAAGCGCGGAGAACCCCTCTGGTGCTGCCCCTGCGGTCCTCCGTCCTCTCCATCCCCCCTCAGACATCCGACGCCGTGATTTTCGGACAGCAGCTCCCGAGGCCTGGACCCCCTTCCTGGGGACCGGCTGTTCATTCTGAGTCGTTTTGTTGACTGGCTCAGCGCCCCCGAAAACTGCCAAGAACTTGCGATTTCGCTGTGATTTATCCACGACGTCAAAAATGCCAAAAACTGCCAAAACTGCATCGTCGTCAGATTTCGCCAAAACTGCCAAAAACTACCAAAACTCCCGTCGTGATTTGTTCACGACGCGAGGAGCTCAGAGTCATTCTCGTCGTCCTTGGCCCCTCCTCCCTCCTTCACATCTCACGCATCCTTGTCCTGACTATTATCCTGCCGTCGCATCCCACATGCCGCGGGCAGGGCGGCGACGCGACGCGAAGCGTCCAACATAAAACATCGTCCAGCATGCCCCAGATCGAGGCCCGCGGCTGGAAGCGGCTATTTTTGTTTGTTGCAGATTTTTCGGTGGCGCAAGGGGTTTGTCCGTCGTCCCTGTTCGAAATGCCTGCGTCGGCCATCTGAAGGGGTCACTGGACGCCCCCTTGAGGTCCAGCAAGGGCCCCGAGAACTCAACATCTTCGATCCTCGATTCTTCATCCTCGATCCTTCGATGATCGATCCTCGCTCGGCGTGGGCCCTGGTTTCTGTCACCGCGTGAATCGTCCCACCTCCGGCGAGCTATCGGCCGCTGGGGTGCCCCCTCGGAGGCTGCTGGAAGGGTGCTGCCCAGGAGGCCTCCCGCGGTCTGCGGAGAACTCTTGAGGATTTCGTACTGCGGGTTCGTGTCGTGACGATCCCGTCGATGTTTCCTGACACCGCGGAGATCGTTCTTCAACTCTGGACTATCGGCAGCTTTTCGATTTCGATCGCCAGATCGCTCCGTCTCGGTCGATGATGCAAGAATGGCGGCGTAAAAACTGCAACACCCGCGGCGGGGTCGCCACCGCATCGACACGACTCAAGCCTGCCGCAGACCTGCGCACTGGGATAGCGTAGGACAAGCGCACTCTGCCGAATCAAACATGGAGGGCACCACAGCGGCGGGGGAGGGAGTGGCAGGCGGAAAAGGAGAGGGGCGAAAAAGTGAGAGCACAGAGGTTGCGGAGGAGGAGGAGGAGCATGAGTAGCAGGAGCAGCAGGAGTGGCAGAAAGAGGAAGGTGGGCAAAGGCAGGAGAAAGAGAAGGACGAGGAGGAGAAGGGCGAGGAGGAGGTACAGACTGAAGAGGACAGACAGGTGGAGTGCGAGGATGAGTCAAGTTAGCCAGGTCGAACGAGTCAGCCGGCCCCGCCCATCCCCACACCCCCTCCCATGACATACAGACGAGTTCTGGCACAATTAGGTACCAGGACTAGAGCGCGTCCCCACCTAGCGAGCAGAAGAAGCTCGCGCGCGGTCCCCGCGTCCGATCACAAGGCGACATAGCAGCTACGAGGGCTGCACAGAGGCGGGAGCCGAAATTCAAAGAGTGTTTGCGCGGCGCTGCGGCGAGAACACACATGATCCCTCTGTCGGGCGGTAAAATTTCCGATGAGCCCGGCGCGGACGAATCATGCGACGCGCCGACAAAGCACTGCCACTTTCACACACGAACTGCGAGGCGCGTGGGCGAAGACAGCAATTCGCCCGCTCTCGCGCGGACCCGATGCCATGCCATGTTCATGCGATTCGGCGAGCGACACATGCGCCGCGCACACGCGGGAACGCCACGTCCAAGCGAAATGCACACGGACCTTGGGCGAGGGCGACACGTCACCTGCTCGCACTGGGCCCCAACACGTGGCGAGTGACAAATATGCGCCGCGCCTCGGCGGCAGCGCCACTTTCAAGCGAAATCTCCGCTTCGCCGAAGCGAGAACGACACTCCGTCCACTCTCGCGTCGACTTGGCGTGCGAAAGATGCGAGCCTCGCCTAAGCAGGAGCTCATAGCCGAGGCGAGAGCGGCATTTCACCCCTTCCGCGCGCGATGCGCGCCACGTACGAGTCATGCCACGCATCTTGCACCGTCGGCGCCATAACGTCCATGTTGAGAGGGAAAACGTCGACTTCGCATTGTTTCTCCATAGGTCGGATGGAACCCCGTGGATGGTGCCCCTATCGGCTGGCTAGCTGGCAAAATTAGAATACATACTCATCAGGAATGGCGATAGGAGGAAGAGGAGAACACGGATACGGAGAAGGACGAACAGTAGAAGGAGCGGGCATGCAAAAAGAAAGGAAACCAGAGAGGAGAAGAAGAACGAGGAGGGAAAGGGGAGGAGAAAGAGGAGGAGGACACTGACGGCTTACACACCATTATCGTAATGAGGACACCCCCGCTGAATTCACCCATGCAAACGCGCCACTCCTTCCTCGGCGTCGTCGAATTTACACGTTCGAGCATCGAAATATTTGGGCATTTTGGCTACTCCTGGGCCTCCCCAACCCTCTGCAGGCCTCCGGGGGGCTTCATCTGGAGACCTCTGAAAACCTCCCAAAGCCTCCGAAGGCCTCCAAAGGCCTATTGTAACTTCCGAACGATAGCCTCCAGGGTCGAGGACATCCGCAGGACTCGAAGGCCTCCGAAGGCCTCCGTGAATCTCCGAGGCCTTCTGGAAGCCTCTGGGAGCCTCCCGAAGCTTTCGAAAGACTCTGGAGGCTCCCAGGGGCCTTCGACAGCCTCCGAGTGCCTCCAGGGCCTCTGGGAGCAACCTCGGGAGGGGCCTTGTTTGGCAGCGGGCGGTGCACAGCTGAAGGGCGCATCCAGCGCCACCCTCTGCTAGACGAAGCCCCTGCCCAAGCTGATCAAAAAAACATCCTTGGTGCCAGATGCGCCCCTCTGCTGTACACCGCCCGCTGCTAGAGGAGGCCCCTCCCCAGGAGACTTCCGGAGGCCACGGAGACCCTCGGAAGCTCGGTTTTTGAAAGGTTCGGAGCCCGAGCCCCCCAAAGAACTCCCCTGGGAGCGGTTTTTGGGGGGTCGGGGGGAACTCCCCAAAAAGCCCGAAGAACCCCCTCTGAAGAAAGTTTTAAGAAGGTTCGGGGGGGAAACCCCCCTAAACCCGCTAAGAACCTCCCTGAGGGAAGGTTTTGAAGGGTTTTGGGGGGGAACCCCCCTGATTATAAACCCTCCAAGAACCCCCTGGAAGGAGGTTCTCGAGCGGGCGGAGGGGGAGAAGCCCGTTAAACCTATAAAGAGCCCCCTGAGAGCGGTTCGGGGGCTCTGGGGACCCCCCCTACAATCCCCCCAAAAACCATATGATTGGGGGTTTGGGGGGTTCGGGAGGGAAACCCCTCTAAACTCTGCAAAACGCCCCTTCAGGGATACAAGACCGTTACCCTGAGAACCTTTCCCCAAAACCGCTTCCCCGGAGAGCCGTTTCCCCAGAAACCTCTTCCCCGGAGACCTTTTCCCCGGAAGACCGTTTCCCCGGAACTTGCTCCCCGGAACCGTTTCCCCGGAGACCTTTTCCCCGGAAGACCGTTTCCCCGGAACTTGCTTCCCTGGAGCCGTTTCCCCGGAACCGTTTCCCCGGATCCGTTTCTCCAGACCCTCTTCCCTGGAACCGTTTCCCATGTACGCCCTCCTCCCCGAAACCGTTTCCCCAGAGACCGCGTCCCAAGTACCACTTCTCGAGGGAGGATGAGGGACGAACGACAAAGGATGAGGGGATGGAGGAATGAGGGAAGGAGGGAGGGAGGAAGGGAAGGATGAGAGATGATGGATGAGGGAGGCGGGAGGGAGGGACGAAGGAGGAGAGATGAAGGGATGAATGAGGGAGGGATGAGGGAGGGAGGTGAGGATCAGGGTGAAGGAGGGATAGATGAGGGATGAGGGAAGGAGGGATGAGGAAGGTAGGACGGAAGGATGAGGGATAAGGGATGAAGAGAAGTAGGGGGTACGAGGGATGAGGTAAGACGGAGGGAGGAAGAGGAGGAGGAGGAGGAGGAGGAAGAGGAAGAGGAAGGGGAGGAAGCGTCAGCTGAAACGGCCCAAAAGAACAACCCTGTACTTGCGAAAAGCCGTGCAAGTGCTAGAGAGCACACGGGATGTCTCGGGGGAACAGGCCAAACAAAATCGGATCACCTCAAGCGCGGACATCTCTGAGCCCAGTTGGAGGGATGAGGGAGGGAGCGATGAAGGATGAGAAAAAGTAGTATTAATGAAAGATGAAAAGGGAAAGAAGGATGAGGGACTGGTCGGGGCTCGGGTCGGTCGGGCGGGACCCTAACGGGCAGGTCGGGTCGGGCGGGCGGGACATGAACAAATTGCGCATCATCGAGCTGGCACGCGAGCCCTTTACGGGCAGGGTCGGGTCGGGCGGGCGGGACACTAATGTATGGCGCATCATCGAGGTGGGACACGAGTATCCTAACAGGCGGGTCGGGTGGAGCGGGCGGACGGACCCTAACGGGCGGGACGGGTCGAGTCGGGCGGGCGGACCCTAACAGGCGGGTCGGGTCGGGTCGGGCGGGCGGGACATTATTAATGCGCAATCATCGAAATAGGCACCCGAGAACCCTAACGGGCAGGGACGGGTTCGCGGACCGGGGCGGTGCGGACCATAACCGGCGGGACGGGTCGGGCCGGGCGAACGGACCCTAACGGCCGGGACGGGTCGGGTCGGGCGGGCGCACCCTAACGGGCAGGACGGGTCGGGCCGGGCGGGCGGGACACTAATGCAATTATGGCGTATCATCAAGGTGGGACGCGAGTACCCTAACGTGCGGGTCGGGTCGGGCGGGCGGGCGGACCATAACG
>CAUYUJ010013029.1:0-11591 GCA_963575745.1 Prorocentrum cordatum | reverse complement strand
CTGTGTGTCTGTGTGTCTGTGTGTCTGTGTGTCTGTGTGTCTGTGTGTCAGTGTGTCTGTGTGTCTGTGTGTCTGTGTGTCTGTGTGTCTGTGTGTCTGTGTTTCTGTGTGTCTGTGTGTCTGTGTGTCTGTGTGTCTGTGTGTCTCTGTGTCTCTGTGTGTGTGCGTGTGTGGACATAACCTGCCTTGCTTGTGCATGTGGCTGTCGTGCACTTGTGTTTCTGCACCCGCAACCGCCTGTTGTTTGCCCCCCATCGGTACAACCTCGGTGGCAGTCAGCTCATAGCGCATCCCGCCATTGCCCCCGCTGTGTTGGACCAGCCGGCCAGAGACACACACTAACTGTGGAGGAGAGTGCGGAAAAGGCCGGGGCAACATCCGCTCAGAAGCAGTGCCCGTGCCCTTCCCAGGGTCCTCGGTGGCTTGTTTTCCGAATTGCCCCCCCGGCCGTGGCCACGAGAAGGACCCCCTCGCAGTCCACGAGAGGCAGCGGGCAAGCCACAAGCCTCCTCCCCTGCACTGGATCGGGCGGGGATCGGACCGGCATGATTCTTTCCATAGCGTTCCGGGATGCTCTCATAGGGCAACGGCATCTGGACATATCCTTTGGTCGTGGCCAGGCCCATCCTGGGACCAGGAGCGGTGTATCGGCCTTCGTGGCATGGCCAGCGAGGCAGTTACACCGCTCCCGGGCCCAGGATTGGCTTGGCCAGTGGCAGTGGATGTTTGTAGGACTCGTCGCCCCATGCCAGGGGGTTCAGCGCAATAGTCGACTAGACGTAAAAGTGACCCTTCGCCAGAGTGGCTTCAGGTGCGGGCACATTGGGGTCCCCCGATCGCCGAACGCGATGCGATGGTAGCGCCCTGCGCGCCTGTGTTTGGGCACTCTTGCCCAGGGTCGCTCTTGCGTGTGGCCGGAATAGAAGGATCGCGCCGCCCGACACAGCATCCGCCTCGGCATCGCCCATGCCTGTACTGTGTGCTCGTCGGCCCCCCGATGGGGCGACGAGCGCGCCCAGCAATCGTGCACCATGGGCTCGGTGGCGGGCGCTTGTTGGTCATGTACCTCCCAGTCGACGATCTCCTCCTCCTCCTCCTCCTCCTCATCCTCCTTCCTCTCGTCGTCGTCGTCCTCCTCCTCCTCCTCCTCCTCCTCCCCCTCCTCCTTCCCCTCCTCCTCCTCCTCCTCCTCCTCCTCCTCCTCCTCCTCCTCCCCCTCCTCCTCCGCCCCCTTCTCCTGAGTTTCTCCTCCCCCTCCTCCTCCTCCTCCTCCTCCTCCTCCTTCTCCTCCTCCTCCTCCTCCGGGATGCTTGTATTATACGAAATGCTTGGTTCGGGACGGGCCGTCTGTGATGACGGGGCGTACCCGCAGTGCTAGTATGGCGAACTCTTGGATTTCCAGAGAGCACCGCCTGCAGGCAGAGACCACGAGATTTGCCATGGATGGCTGAACACTGTTATGTCCGAGCTCTTGGCGTCGGATCACGCAGAGAAGCCAGTTTGCAACGGCGCTCGCGCGCACAGAGGCAGAGGAGGAGGGAGGAGGAGTGAGGAGAGAGCATGAGGAGGAGGAGGAGGAGGAGGAGGAGGAGGAGGATGCAGGACGCAGCATAGAAAATGGAGTCATGCGAGCACGAAACCACCTGAGCCAAAGGGAGTATGGAAGCACGACTTAAGAGGTAAGCGGTGCTGCGTGCGAGGTCAGACCACCAACACACGCCACAGAGAGCCAACGAATTCAACTGAAGCTTAGCTCCAGTGGCTGGGTGCCGCTGGTCGACGAGCCAGTCCCTGATTCTACGGCGGGCGGGGTTCGGGGGGCGCGAGGGGCAGACATCCCCAAAGGCATCGACTTTGGGAGAACCGATGGCCCCACGAGCCCCACAATGAACACCCAAAAACTATGGCCCCAAAAGCTGGACTTCATGGCCATCACATTCGAAGAGGGTCCCAGTCCCCACCGCCCCGTCGGCAGCAGCAGCAGGAGGAGGCGGAAGAGGAAGAGGCGGAGGAGGAGGAGGAGGGAGAAGGAGGAGGAAAGGCAGATTATGGTGATGATGATGCTGATGATGATGCTGATGATGACGATGATGCTGATGTTGATGCTGATGATGATGCTGATCCTGCTGATGATGCTGATGCTGATCCTGCTGCTGCTGCTGATGATGATGATGATGATGCTGATGATGATGATGATGATGATGATGATGAGGTTGTTGATGATGACGATGATGCTGATGATGCTGATGTTGTTGATGATGCTGTTGTTGTTGATGAGGATAATGCCGATGATGCTGATGCTGATGCTGATGCTGCTGCTGTTGTTGTTGTTGTTGTTGCTGATGATGATGATGACGATGATGATCATCATGACGATGATGCTGATGATGATGATGATGCTGATGATGATGATGATGATGATGATGACGATGATGATGATGCTGATGCTGATGCTGATGCTGATGCTGATGCTGATGCTGCTGCTGATGCTGAGGCTGCTGCTGCTGCTGCTGATGATGATGATGATGATGATGATGCTGCTGCTGATGATGATGATGATGATGATGATGATGATGATGATGATGATGATGATGATGATGATGATGATGATGATGATGATGATGCTGTTGATGTTGATGGTGATGGTGATGGTGATGGTGATGGTGATGGTGGTGGTGATGATGCTGCTGCTGATGATGATGATGATGATGATGATGTTGATGATGGATGATGATGATTGATGCTGATGATGATGATGAATGATGATGATGATGATGATGTTGCTGATTGATGATGATGATGATGATGTTGATGATGATGATTGTTTTGATGATGATGGATGAATGTTATCCAGAATGTTGATGATTGCTGATGATCCGGTGATGATGATGTGATGGATGATGATGTGCTGCTGCCTGCTGCTGCTGTGCTGATGGTGATGAATGAGGAGGAGGGAGGAGGAGGAGGTGGAGGAGGAGGAGGAGGAGGAGGAGGAGGAGGAGGAGGAGGAGGAGGAGGAGGAGGAGGTGGTGGAGAGGAGGAGTTGGGGGAGGAGGAGGACGAGGACGGAGGAACGCGCGCGCGCGCACCGAGGCGAGGCCTCGCGGCAGCTGCTGGCCCTCGGCGATTCGCTGGCGGCGGCGCGGCGGGGCCGCGCCGGGGCCGCCGCCGCTGTCTGCACGGCAGAGCCGCGCGCGGCGGGGCGGCGCGAGGACGCCGCGCCGCCCGCGCCTCGGACGCCGTGGCCCTCCGTAGGCCCACCCGGGGCCCCCGGAGGCGCTGCCCTCGGCGGCCTGGCTTCGGGGCAGCGGCGGCGGATGGCGGCGGTGGCGACGCCGCCGTCGCCAGCGGGTCGCCGCCAGCCGCCGCCCTCCGTCGGCCCCTCGGAGGCCCCCAAGGGTGCTGCGCTCGGCCGCCTTCGGGGGGGTTCGCCAGAGGAGGGAGAGGCACCGATACCGCAGACCCCTTGCCTCCTTTCCGCCTTTTGGGGCCTTCATGGAGGGTCTTATAAGGTCACCGCTGGGTTCGCAACGAAATCTTGTTCAGAACGCATCACGAGAGAGGTCCCGGGAGCAGCGGCGTCGGTGTCCTCCAGTCCCCCCAGGAGGGGCTACCTGAGGCCTTCGGGCGCTCCAGAATGGGGGAGCGGTAAACGGGTGTGGCGGGGTTCGAGGGTTGCAGGAAAGGGTCCCTGGAGGGCACAAAAGGCGCACCTTTCTCCCCCCCTTCACCGTTTCGTTGGCACCCCGCCAACGAGGAGGAGGAGGAGGAGGAGGAGGAGGAGGAGGAGGATGAGGAGGAGGAGGAGGAGGAGGAGGAGGTAGGAGGAGGAGGAGGACGAGGAGGAGGAGGAGGAGGAGGAGGAGGAGGAGGAGGAGGAGGAATAATCGGAGGAGGAGGAGGGAGGCAAAGGGTCGGAGGAGGAATCGGAGAAAAAGAAGGATTATGATGATGATGAGGAGGAGGAGGCGACGCCGTAGGATGCCCCGAGGCTCCTCCGGCGATGCCAACGCTGACGCCGATGACGACGACGACGGCGACGACGGCGGCGACGACTACGACGACGACGGGGGAAGACGACGATGACGACGGCGGCGATGACGACTACGAGGACAACGACGCTGACGTCGCCGTCGTCGACGACGGCGGCGATGACGACGACGACGACGTCGACGTCGCCGACTGCGACGCCCACGGCGACCTTCCTGGCGGGCTCGAGGACCCGCGGTGCTGGGCGGACTCGGCGCGGTCGCCCGCGGGCGGTGCCGGGGACGCGGCGCTGGCGCTGGCAGTGGTCGCGCTCACGCTGCCGTATTACCGATGCGTGCAGTACACGAGATGGTCACTTCGCGGGATACAAGCCCAGACCCCCGCTTGTCTTGAGTTGGGCCTGTCCCTGTACAGGAGGAGAATTCAACAATAGTCAGGAAATAGTCTGGGGACGATGGTTTGACTATTTTTTGGCATTTTTGGAAGATGTTTTGGGGTGTTTTTTTTATCTTTCGTCCAACATCCGACCGTAGGGGGACACGCCCGACTTACCTCCTGTCGTGGGAAGAATCGCGGCCGGGCTTTCTCAGGGGCCCCTGGATGGTAACCAGCCTGGGGCTGCGTTTTCCTGCAGCCTGCGCGCCGCCCGGGGCGCTCCCCGGGGGTGCCCGAGGCGACCCGCACGGGCGCAAGAGGCTCGGTGTATAGGTCGGGCGGGCCCCCCATACAGGAGGCACGTTCAAAAATAGTCAAAACAATGATGCGGGACGATTGTCGTAAATGTTTGACTATTTTTGATCATTTTTTTAATACATTTTTCGTCCAAAATCCGCCAGTAGGGGACAGGCCCGACCCAAGGCTCGAGGTATGACCCAAAAGCCGAGAGTCGGAAGACGGAGCGTTTTTTGACACCGGGCCCCAGGACGGCCAGACACTTCCAACATTTGTTTGTCTGTTTGGCCAAGGGGTCCATTTTTCAGGCCCCAGGACAATCAACAGCGCGCTGGGATGTGCCAAGGAGGAGAGCAGCGCTGACAAGGAGTATATGGGGCAGGAGCTAACTCGTCTGCGGCGAACGCTCCCCCTTCTGGGGAAGTGGGCGAGACCTCTGGGGCCGCCGGCTGCGAAATCTCATCTTCGGAAGTCGGGGATGGGCTGAGGTGACCATGAAAGCCCAGAAAAGTAACCGGACCGCTGTGCCACCAGGGGTTGGGATCTTCGAAGCAGCCCACGCTTGAGAAATCCTCGAATGCTCAAACGTTCCGAAACTCGTGCACGATTCAGACATTGTTTGGTTGAAGTTCTTGAAGCTTTCAGAATCCGCACCAGAACATCCAGGTTCAATGTCAAGGCGAGTTGCCGGGAGAAGAGAAGTATAGAACTGTACGCGCTGAAACCAGGACGCCCACCATGGTGAGCTCAGAGATCTAAGGGGGCCTCTTGGAGCCATCTCCGAACTACCCCGGGTCGCGATCGGGAGCCCCGGGCGCCCTCTTGGAGCTCTCCTGGGGCTCTCTCTATGCAACGGTATTGCCTACGCAGTGCTTGCACTCGGGGGCTCTTGCTTGTCTTGCCCGGGGGGAGGAGGAGGAGGAGGATAGGAGGAGGAGGAGGAGAGTGGTAGGAGGAGGAAGGGAGGAGGAGGAGGAGGAAGCAAAGGATGAGGAGGAGGAGGAGAGGAGGAGGAGGAGGAGGTGGAGGAGGAGGGAGGAGGGGTGGAGGTGGAGGAGGAGGAGGGAGGAGGAGGGAGGAGGGGGAGGAGGAGGAGGAGGAGGAGGTGTAGGAGGAGGGAGGAGGAAGGAGGAGGAGGGGGGGGGGAGGAAACTCAGGGGGGGAAGGGAGGAGGTGGTAGGAGGAGGTGGAGGAGGAGGAGAGGAGGAGGAGGAGGAGTGGGAGGAGGAGGAGGAGGTGGGAGGAGGAGGAGGGGAGGAGGGCGGAGGAGGAGGAGGAGGAGGGAGGAGGAGGAGGAGGAGGAGGAGGAGGAGGAGGAGGAGGAGGAGGAGGGAGGAGGAGGAGGAGGAGGAGGGGAGGGGAGGAGGAGGAGGAGGAGGAGCGGGAGGAGGAGGAGGAGGAGGAGGAGGAGGAGAGGAGGGGAGGAGGAGGAGGAGCCCCCCCCCTTGGAGGAGGAAGAGGTGGAGGAGGAGGGGGAAGGAGGTGGAGGAGGAGGAGGAGGAGGAGGAGGAGGAGGAGGATAGGGAGGAGCAGGATAGGGAGGGAGGAGGATAGGGCAGGAGTGAGGTGGAGGAGGAGGAGGAGGAGGAGGAGGAGGAGGAGGAGGTAGGAGGATGGAGGAGGAGGAGGAGAGGGAGTAGGAGGGGGGGGGAGGAGGGGGAGGGGGGGAGGCCGCCCGTGGCCGCCCCGCGGCCGCCCCGCGGCCGCCTGTGGTCGCCCTATCGTGGCTTGCACTGCGCCTGCCTTGCGCCACGGCGCTCACGCAGGCCCAGCGGGCACCACGCAGGCTGACACCACCGACCTTTTGCACCGCGCAGCCCTGTGGGGGCGGAGGAGGAGGGTGCGGAGGAGGAAGGATGGAGGAGGAGGAGGAGGAGAGGAAGGAGAGGAGGAGAGGAGGAGGAGGAGGGAATAGGAAGAGGAGGAGGGGAGGAGGAGGAGGTGGAGGAGGAGGAGGAGGGTAGGAGGAGGAGGAGGAGGAGGGTGGAGGGGAGGAGGAGGGTGGAGGTGGAGAATAGGGAGGAGGAGAATAGGGAGGAGGGAGAATAGGGAGGAGGAGAATAGGGAGGAGGGAGGAGGTGAGATGGAGGAGGAGGGAGGAGGTGGAGGAAGGAGGTGGAGGAGGGAGGTGGGAGGTGGGAGGGAGGGGGAAGAGGAGGAGGAGGAGGATGAGGAGGGGGAGGAGGAGGAGGAGGAGGAGGAGGAGGAGGAGGAGGAGGAGGAGGAGGAGGAGGATGAGGAAGAATAATAAGAATAATAAGCATAAGAAGAAGAATAATAATCATAAGAATAAGAATAAGACGAATAATAAGAATACTAAGAATAATAATAAGAAGACGAAGACGAAGAAGCAGAATAAGAATAATACTACTAAGAATAATAAGAAGAAGAATAATAAGAATAATAATAATAAGAAGAATACTAAGAAGAATAATAAGAACATTAATAAGACTAATAATAAGACGACGAAGAAGAAGACGAAGACGAAGAAGAAGGATAATAATAAGAAGAAGAATACGAATACGAAGAAGAATAAGAAGACGAATAATAATAAGAATAATAAGAGTAATAGTAATAATAATAAGAATGCGAAGAATAAGACGAATAATAATAAAAATACTAATAATAATAATAAGAATAAGAAGAATAATAATAAGAAGAAGAAGCAGAATAAGAAGATGAATAATACTAATAATAATAAGAAGAAGAAGAATACTAATAAGAAGAATAATAATAATAATAATAATAAAAAGAAGAAGAAGAAGACACATAATAATAATAATAATAAGGAGGAGGAGGAGGAGGAGGAGGAGGAGGAGGAGGAAGAATAGGGAGGAGGAGGACAGGAGGGGAGGGGAAGGATGGAGGAGGGAGGAGGAAGGAGGAGGAGGGGGAGGAGGAGGAGGGGGAGGCCGCCCGTGGCCGCCCCGCGGCCGCCCCGCGGCCGCCCGTGGCCGCCCAGCGTGGCTTGCACTGCGCATGCCTTGCGCCATGGCGCTCACGCAGGCCCAGCGGGCACCACGCAGGCTGACACCATCGACCTTTTGCACCGCGTAGCCCTGTGGGGGCGGAGGAGGAGGAGGAGGCGGAGGAGGCGGAGGAGGAGGATGGAGGAGGGAGGAGGAGGAGGAGGAGGAGGAGGGGGAGGGGAGGAGGAGGAGGAGGAGGGTGGAGGGGAGGAGGAGGAGGAGGTGGAGGAGGAGGTGGAGGGGAGGAGGAGGAGGAGGAGGGGGGGGAGGCCGCCCCGCGGCCGCCCCGCGGCGGCCTGTGGCCGCCCATCGTGGCTTGCACTGCGCATGCCTTGCGCCACGTCGCTCACACATGCCCAGCGGGCACCACGCAGGCTGACGCCACCGACCTTTTGCACCGCGCAGCCCTGCGGAGGACGACCATTGGAGAGAGGGAGCACGTTGCCAGATCAGTCCCAGACGTTTTGCGCCACATCGCTCACGCATGCCCAGCGGGCACCACGCAGGCTGAAGCCACCGACCTCTTGCACCGCGTAGCCCTGCGGAGGACGACCAGTGGATAGAGGAAGCACGTTGCCAGATCATTCCCAGATGTTTTGCGCCATGTCGCTCACGCATGCCCAGCGGGCACCACGCAGGCTGACACCACCGACCTTTTGCACCGCGTAGCCTCGTGGAGGACGACCAGTGGAGAGGGAGCACGTTGCCAGATAAGTCCCAGCTGTCTACAACAATGTGTTTCACATGTTGTAAACAATGTTTAAAACATGTTTAGATCATTTTCCCGACATTGTAAGCACAGTTTCATTTCAATGATAGGACTGTTAGGGTGTCCATTGCCGTGGCATCCACAAACGTAGCCTGCACCATAATTACCGGTTGCACCTCCCGGCCTGCACCGCACCCCTCGCGCCACGCAAGTGGTTTGCACCGCGCAGGTTGCACCACGCATAGCTTGCACCGCATAGCCTGCACCGCATATACAGTGGAAGCCCGTGCCAAGGAACACCCTGCCTGCCTCCAGGGTGCCATGGGTTTCTTGGTTTTCGATGGTTTCGCTATGGAAAACGTGACGCTCCCACGACAAGAGTCAATGGACGTCTTGGGGTCTCAGGGTTGGGTTTCTTGTGGAAGGTTTCTTGTGGTCGAGCTTCTCCTGTAGCCTGCACCGCATGTGGCCTGCACTCCTGCCGCGGAACCAGATGGGCGTGTCGGGGTTTCGGTTGGGCGTCCCGTGGGCGTTTCCTGGGCGTCCCGTGGGCGTTTCCTGGGCGCCGCAGGCTTGGTTGGTTGGTTGGTTGGTTGGTGTGTGTGTGTGTGTGTGTGTGTGTACGTGCGTGCGTGCGCGCGTGCGTGCGTGCGTGCGTGCGTGCGTGCGTGCGTGCGTGCGCGTGCGTGTGTGTGTGTGTGTGTGTGTGTGGGTGTGTGGGTGTGTGTGTGTGTGGGTGTGTGTGTGGGTGTGTGTGGGTGTGTGCGCGCGTGTGTGTGTGTGTGTGTGTGGGTGTGTGGGTGTGTGTGGGTGTGTCGGGGTCTCCGCTCGCGGCCGCCCGTGGGCGCCCTCTGGCGCGTCGCGGGCCCTCCGCGCCCGGGGGGGTATAATATCTGGGTTGCGCCGGGTGCCCCTCCTCCTCCTTCTCCTCCTCCTCCTCTTCCTCCTCCTCCCCCTCCTTCTCCTCCTCCTCCTCCTCCTCCTCCTCCTACTCCTCCTACTCCCCCTCTTCCTCCTCCCCCTCCTCCTGCCCATAGGCTCCTCCTGGGCGCCCCGAGATGGGTGTGTGTGTGGGTGTGTGTGTGTGTGTGTGCCGAGGTTGCGCCTGGTGCTCGCCCGTGGGCGTCCCGTGGGCGCCACACAGCTTGCACCGCATATACCTCGCACCACAGGGTTTGCTCGCGCTGTCCATCCTGCGCCGCAGGGCTTCCACCGCGTACGACAGCAGCGCGTCACCTACACGACCTAGCTCAGTCTCGTCCCCTAGCTCACGCACCATACATCACACAACGGAGCTTGCACCACAGAGCAATCCTGCGCTGCAGAGCTTCCACTGCGTATGACAGCAGCACGTCACCTACACGACCTAGCTCAGTCTCGTCCCCTAGCTCACGCACCATACATCACACAACGTAGCTTTCACAACCGAGCTTGCACCACATAGCTCACACGGCCCAGTTTACACCGCGTCAATTTCACCTCCGCAGTTCAGTCACTTACTCTCCGGGGTCCGCGCTGTCTAAAACACACACATGTGATCCCGGATCGAGAGTTCACAGCCCCCCGAAGATGGGATGGGATGGGTCCCAGGGTTCCACAGGTTCCCCCCCTTGATGGGATGGGGGGGACGCCGACGCGGACGCCGACGACGACGCCGTCGCCGACGACGCCGTCGCCGACGACGACGACGTCGACGCCGCCGACGACGACGCCTTCGCCGACGACGATGACGACGAATCACCCCACACCCACAGGGGGAGGGCGGGGGGGTGCAACGGCACCCTCCACCACGCCACGTCCACAGGGCCACGACCCTCGATCCCATATGCATTGGGGCGGGGAAGGGGGGGGGCAACCCTGTGTCACCTAGTGACATGTATACATACATATATATATATATATATATGCCAGATTGGACACTCAAACAGCGATTTCTTACAATCTAGATCATGCAGTCTAGGTCGTGCAGTCAATGTGGTGCAATCTAGGTGGTGCAATACATATGGTGCAACCTATGTTGTGCTAAGCAACAAAGGGCAATGCAATGCAATTCATGCAGAGCAATGCACAGCAATGCAACGCAGTGCAACGCAATTCGAAGCAATGCAAAGCACTCCAAAGTAACCCACAGCAATGCAAAGCAACACACATCAATGCAAGGCAATGTAATGCAATGCAGCGCAATGCAAATCAATGCATCGCAATGCAAATTAATGCAAACAAAGCAAACCAATGCACAACAATACAACACAATGTACATCAAGGCGAAGTTATGCAAAGCAATGCAACGCAATGAACAGTAATGCAAAGCAACGCAAAGCAACGCAAAGCAATGCAAAGCAACGCAAAGCAATGCAAAGCAATGCAAAGCAATGCAAAGCAATGCAAAGCAATGCAAAGCAATGCAAAGCAATGCAAAGCAATGCAACACACAGCAATCCATAACTATGTAATGTAATGCAAAGCAGCGCAAAGCTGTGCAAAGTAACGCAGGCCCAGACGGCGACGGGGCGGCGGTGGCGACCGCATAGCTGCCAGACCGACGACGGGCAGGCCCAGAGCGACGGGGGCGGCGTCGGCGACCACATAGCCGCCAGACCGACGGGCTGGCCCAGAGCGACGGGGGCGGCGACGGCGACCACAGCCGCCAGACCGACGGGAAGGCCCAGAAAACGGGCGGCGACGAGGCTGCGACGGGGCGGCGACGGCGACCACATAGCAGCCATACCGACGGGCAGGTCCGGCTCCTTGGAAAAGAAGTAAGATTTTCTGAATGCAAGCCTTGTGTGGATAACATGTATACATAGAAGGGTGCTAAAGTAGCCCCCCGATCGCGAAGCCTCAGAGGCCCATCGGAATCGACATGGGGAGAATGCAAAGCTGTTTAAAGCAGATAACGCTGCTGGCTTGTCTGCCGTGTCCTTGGGAGGCTACGTGGCCACTTGGAGCAGTCTTGGGGCGGTCTTTGGGCCTCGGAAGCCTGCTGGAGGATGTCTGGAGTGGTCTTGTGCACCTCATGTGTGGTGCCGAACACGCCCGCGACGAATCAGCGCCGCCCCTAGCCTTTTTCCTGAGGGCTTGGGGCAACACTGGGGGTAGCACGGGGGGGAGGAGCCCACTGCTGTCATCTAGGAGCTCTCTTCGGGCCACTTGGGCCCTCCTGGGGGCCTCGTGGACTTGCATGGGGCCTTGGATACAACTCGCTCCTCTAGAGGGGGCAGGGCGAAGGGTTTGGCCCTGTGGGAGGGCTT
>CAUYUJ010013028.1:0-11592 GCA_963575745.1 Prorocentrum cordatum | reverse complement strand
CGGAGGCTGGCGGAGGAGGGGAGGAGGAGGATGAGGATGATGATGATGATGATGATGAGGAGGAGGAGGAGGAGGAGGAGGAGGCGGAGGAGGAGGAGGAGGAGGAGGAGGAGGAGGCGGAGGAGGAGGAAGGAGGAGGAGGAGGAGGAGGAGGCTGGCGCCGCACCGCCGACGCATCGGCAGTGCACCGGCGATGCGCCAGCGACGTCCACAGAAAACCTCGGCGCCGGAGCGTCGGGCTCCACGCAGCGCCGCCTCGGCGACGCGTCGGCGGCGCGGCGCGATCCACAGCCCCAGTCTACGCACTCCAGATTTCGTAATAGAGGGAGGGGGGTCTCATTTCGGGGGGGGGGGTCTCTTCCAGGCTATCTTGGAGGGCCTGGGGGGGTCTGGGGGCGATGTTCTGGAGGGTTCTCCCACGGGGGGGGGTCTGAAGTGGCTTGTCTTGGAGGGTCCAGACCCCCTCCCTTTTCTTGCGAAATCTGGAGTACTCGGATTCCATCTCGGAGGCCTCAAGAGGGGGGGGCGCATCGACCCCCAATCGCCCACCGAGCGCCCTAATTCGTTGCCCCCTCCGCCTGGGCCTGGGTTGGGGGGCGGCAGGCAGTTGGAGCGAACCGAGAAGGAAGCGGCAAGAGAACAATACGAATCCGCCGATCCGGCGCGTGTGAACTGCAAGGAGCCTCAGCAACAGCTTCAGCTCTGAGCCTGAGCAAAAGCTTCAGCTCTGCTTGGGGGGGGGTCGCCGGGGTGACTCTGCCGGGGACGGGGGGGAGGGGGGGGTCCTCCATCTGGCGTTTGCTTCATGATTTGCGCATCCGGACCCTCCCCATGGAAGGGGGGAAGAAGATGGCGGTCCCCCATCTGGCGTTTTCTTAATGATTTGCGCATCCCCAAGATGTTTCGGAGGGTCCCAGGGACCCCCCTCAGATCTAGCCGCTGCCGCCCCCACAACCCTCACCTCGGAACCCTCCCTGGACCCACCCTGGGACCGCTCCACGCCCCCCCCCAGAAAGGAAAGAAAGAGGACCAGAAGAATCGAGGAAGGAGAAGGCCACAGAGCCGCGAATATCACCGAATCCGGAGCCCCCGGATCGGCGGCACTGGCTGGAGGCCATTACAATCACCGATTTTCGTGCCCGCTGGGCATTGTTCCTGGAGGGGCTGGTGGGGATACGCGACTCGATCTACCTATCGGCGATCAATAGGGGATTGGGGGCCGATGCACCCCCCCTTCTAGAGGCCTCCTAGATAGGGTCGGAGAGGATACCGCAGCAGCGCCGATGCATCGGCGATGCATTGAGGATGCACTGGCGACGTCGGCGATGCATCGGCGCCAGAGCATCGGGCTCCACATCGAGCCGATTGGCCATGCATCGGTGGTGCGGCGCGAGACCGTCCCCATCTACTCGGACCCCATCTGCGAGCCCCCCCTCGGCCAATTCCCCCGAACGATGCCCCTGGCTACAACGAAGCCAGGACAAAGACAAATTTGAAGGACAAATCGAGAATCTCTGAAACCCGGCGGGTCTGAAAGATGTCTCGGGCGCCGCGGCCTTCTCATAGCGCTCTGGAACGCTTTGAGAGTGTTGTGGAACGCCCTCGAGAGGATTTATCCAAGAACCGACCACAACGACATTTCAAACGAAGTGGCGTTTCAAATGAACGCGACCCATATCGTCTGAAACGAACTTGCACAACAAAACCAGTGACAAACGCAACGAACAACGAAACGAACAATTAAAATAACAAAAAGCGAAACGGCACAAAAACGAGCAACGAAACGAAAAACAACACCAGGGCCCAGACCAGGCTAAACAGCGTTGTGGTCGGTCCTTCGATTGGTCCTTGTCCTGGCCGCCCCTCGGCCCACCCCACCCGAGCGATGTCCCTGGCCCCTCTCGGTCCGGCGGGACGCACAGGTGGGGTTGGGGCAGCGGTGGGCTAGAGAAAAACAGGAGGTCAGACGACCCCTGAAGAAGGCAATGTGAGCGTCCAACTGGGCTCGCTCCCTAACCCTGCCTTGGGACAACCCCTCTCCACGAGGCCCCCCTCGGTGAACCCTCTAGGAGGGCCCCCTCTACGAGGGCCCCCCTCTACGGGGGCCCCCCTCTACGAGCGCCCCCCTCGGTGAACCCAGGCAACCGAGCCCGCGGCCGCCCCTCGTCTCAGGGACGCCGCCTGGGAGGCCTCGGCCAGGCGGCTCTGCTCGAGCCTCGGGGCCGGGCTGGCGCCGTGGGGCGCGCTCTGCGAGGGGCGGCAGCGACATTCTCCTCCGACTCCTCCTCCTCCTCCTCCTCCTGCTTCTCCTCCTCCTCCTGCTCCTGCTCTTCTGCTTCTGCTCCTCCTGCGCCTCCTCCTCCTCCGCCTCCTCCTCCTCCTCCTGCTGCTCCACCTCCTCCTCCTCCTCCTCCTCCTCTTCCTCCTCTTCCTCCTCTTCCTCTTTCTCCTCCTCCTTTTGCTCCTGCTCCTTATGCTTATGCTCCTGCTCCTGCTCCTGCTCCTGCTCCTGCTCCTGCTCCTGCTCCTCCGCCTCCACCTCCACCTCCTCCTCCTCCTACTCCTCCTCCTCCTCCTCCTCCTCCTCCTCCTCCTCCTCCCTCCCTCTCTGCCTCCACCGCGTCCTCCTCCGTCCCGCTCGCCTCCCCTCCGCCTCCACCTCCTCCTCCTCCTCCTCCTCCTCCTCCTCCTCCTCCTCCTGCTCTCCCTCCTCCTCCTCCTCCTCCTCCGCCTCCACCTCATCCTCCTGCTCCCGCTCCTCCTGATCCGCCCGGCATCATCCTACCACACAGCCCAGACCACCTCGCGTCTGGACCTGTGGGGGGCCCTCGCCGTGCTCGGGATTGCCAACAAATGGCTCAGGATGAAAAGCTGTTCCTGGGGAAGGGGTCGAGATATCCAGGGACCCCGGATCGAAAAAGCTCACGACATTGGTACCATACCAGGTCTACTTCGATCCGAACCATCCGATTCGACATCGGTTCTGACCAGCCACATCCGACTCGCTTCGAACGTTCCGACGATCTGCAGCGGACCGATGCTTGCATGCTGTCGTGCATTCTGGCGCGGCCTCCTCCAGCTGCTCACCTCTCATCCCCCGCCTGCTCCTCATTATCGCCCTCGTGCCTCTCGTCCTCCACCTCGAATGATTATTATTGTCATCATCATCATCACCACCACCATGATCTTCATCGTCGTCGTCGTCGTCGTCACCATCATCATCATCATCACCACCATCAGCATCATCATCAGCATCATCCTCGTCACCAGCATCAACACAGCATCGCCATCATCAGCATCATCATCAGTATTTGCATCATCATCGTCATCATCATCAACATCAGCATCGTCATCACCATCACCATCATAAGCACCATCATCATCACCATCATCATCATAATCTTCATCACCACATCAACACCAGTATCATGATCCTATTCAGCATCATCACCATCACCACCATCGCCACCACCACCACCATCACCGTCATCATCACATCATCCCCATCATCATCATAATCACCTCCATCATCTGCATCAACATCATCATAATCAGCATCACCACCATCACCATCACCATCATCGTCTTCATCACCATCATCATGGTCATCTCCACCACTATCGTCATCACCACCATCACAACCATCATCATGGTCATCACGGTCATCATCATCACCGTCGTCGTCGTCATCATCAGAATCAAGAACATCATCATCGACATCATCATTGCCATCATCATCACCATCAACATTATCATTGTCATCATCACCATCATCATCATTGTCATCATCACCGGCTAAATCACCATCACCATCAACATCACCATGACCGTCACCACCATCATCGTCATCCTCATCGCCATCAATCACCATACTAATACTGATACTTAATCCTCCTCCTCATCTTATCGTCCTCCTTCTCTTCCTCGTCCTCGTCATCGCCGCCGCCGCCGTCATCACCATATCACCATCACCGCCATCATCATCAACAACATCTGAAGCAGGACACCTCTCCCTCTTCCCTCTCCTACCCCTCCTCCTCCTACTCTTCTTCCTCCTCTTCTTCTCCATCCCCTCCTCTCTGTTCTCCTCCTGTAGGAGGATGTCCTCCTCCTCCTCCTCCTCCTCCTCCTCCTCCTCCTCATCCTCCCCCTCCTCCTCCTTCCTTAGGACATCCCCCCCGTCCTGGGAGGAGAAGGAGGCGAGGCGATGGTGGCCATCGAGGGCGACCCAAGCGGGCGGTTGGAGGGCCGAGAACGGGGTTACCGGGCAAGGGGGAAGGCAAGGTAGGGAATCGAACTCTGTACACCGACGCTTCTTCTGGCCCTGCACTGGAATTTGCACTGGAGAACGGATCCTGGTGTATACGGGACCCCGGTGTATACACGTTTCGTTGTTCCCCGGGGGGCATCGGGGACAAAAAGTATACACCACACCACCCCAGCGTCGTCCTCGACCCTCAAGAGATCCTGGGATTGAAAAACAGCCCGCCACTGGTAATGTACTATGTTCCAGTTTCCGACAAGGGGGAACTGGCTCACGGGAGAGGGGGCTCACGGGGGGCGGCTCACGATACAGTCAAAACGTGTATCAAGGACAGGTGATAAGGACGCAAGACCCTTGGAGGCCGAAGTTGGGTCTTTTTAGGGCGGCGGGCGACCACAGTGATAATGGCAAAGGACGGGCCTCAGAGGCAAGGACACAAGGGCACCCTAGATGAAGGCGCGCGTCCTTACTGGGCGCGTTGACTGTACGTCTCCGACACACCGGCAAGGAACCAGGCCCCCCGATCGCGCACCCGCATCTTCCCGCGGGGCGGGTGGGCGGGCGATCGGGCCCGCATGGGGGGGGGGGGCCCCCCTGGGCAGGGCCCCCCCTCGCGCCGCGCCTGAAGGCGCAGGGGCGCCCGGGCCTCGCGGGGACCGGCCCGCGCCCAAGACGGCCTCCCGGCCCTCGCAGAACGCGCCGCCCCCTGGGGAAGAACAGACGCCGTGCACAGAAACTTGTGGCGCTCCGCGCGGACTCCTTGGATCCGCGCTGTGCCTCCCTCCCCGGCGCGCGGAGCGCGCCAGAGGCGGCGCCAGAGGCGCCGCCGGCGGGGCCCAGCGCGGATGCAAGAAATCAGCGCGGAGCGCCAAAAGTTTGTGTGTATGGCGCTTTTCTTGTCTTCGAATCTCAGAACGCCGCCCCGTCGCCGTGCTTAGACAGGCGCGCTCCACGACTCGCAGAGTGACTTTACTCGCAAATCGGCCAGATCCGCCGAGGGGAGCCACGATACACTACATCGGCGAAGACATGTGTTTTTGTTCGGACGTTTGCGAGTATCGGGGATGGACAGACTCCCCTTAGCAAATCGCGGTTTAATGAAAACGACCCGAGGCCCAGACCTGGCGGGCGCAGGCCTGGAAAATAAAGGCCACGGCGGCCTCTCGAGAACCGACAACGGACAATGCACTAATCGGCGTGTCACTGTTGGGGGTTCTGTCCACCCCCGATTTAATGAAAACGACCCGAGGCCCAAACCTGGCGGGCGCAGGCCTGGAAAATAACGGCCACGGTGCCCTCTCGAGAACCGACAACGGACAATGCACTAATCGACGTGTCACTGTCGGGTCGGGCGAAAGGGGGGGATAGCAAAGGGGGAGTCTGAGAATCAGCTCGCGCAGCTGATTCTCCCGGCGCCTCCCGCCGCCGTAGGCGGCTAGGTAACGACGAATGGGCCCCTCGGCGGGGCCGAAACCAGCTGCACGCAGCAAATTTCGTAACCCCCCCTTTCCCAATCCCCCGCTTTCGCCCGGCCCGAGAGGTGGAGGCAGAACCTGAGGTCGAGCAAGGACCGGACCGTCCTGGCAGTCCTACAGGCCTCCCACGACATGCTCTTCAGAACCCAGAAAGGTCCGAAGCACAACACCGGTGCTCTTAGAGCAGAAGCCCCATGTGTTAGGACAGGGGAAGTCCCCCCCTTTCGCCCGCCCCGACACTGTTGGGGGTTCTGTGCGCCCCCGAGAGCAGGCACTCTGCGAGCAGTGGCTGCGAGGCGGCCGGCCGATCCGGCGCCCGGGAGGGCGCCTGGGCACCGGCGGTACCCACCATGGCGCCGAGGCCCAGGCCCCGGCCCGGGAGGAGGAGGAGGAGCAGGAGGAGCAGGAGGAGGAGGAGGAGGAGGAAGACACGAAGGAGGAGGAGGAAGGAGGAGCGAGAGGAAGAAGGAGGACGGAAGAGGAGGAGGAGAAATGAGGATGAGGAAGAAGGAGGAAGGAGGAGGAAGGAGGAGGGAGAGGAAGAAGTAGGAATGAGGAAGAAGGAGGAAGGAGGGGGAGGAGAAGAAGGAGGAGAAGTAGGACAAAAAGAGAAGGAAGGAGGGGGAGGAAGAAGGATGAGAAGGAGGAAGAGGAGGAAAAAGGAGGAAGGAGGCGGAGGAGGAGGAGGATGGAGAGGAGAGGGGAGGAGGAGGAGAAGAGGAGAGAGGAGGAGAGAGAGCAAGAACGTGCATCATTGGGCGCCGATGGTCCACGCTTCGGCGAGGTTCCAGGCGAACACGATGCACTGCCCGCCCCTAGGAGGAGGAGGAGGAGGAGTATGAGGAGGATGAGGAGGAGGAGGAGGAGGAGGGGATGAGGATGAGAAGGTAGGAGGAGGAGGGGAAGAATGAATGCGGCGGAGGAGGAGGGGGAAGGAGTAGTAGGAGGAGATGAGGAGGAAGAGGAGGAGGATGATGAATGAGGAGGAGAGGAGGAGGCTGAGGGGGGAGGAGAGGAGGAGGAGGAGGAGGAGAGGAGGAGGAGGAGGGGAGGAGGGAGAGGAGGAAGAGGAGGAGGAGGAAGGAGGCGGAGAGGAGGAAGGAGGAGGCTGGAGGGAGGAGGAGGAGGAGGAGAAGGAGGAAGGAAGGACGGATGAAGGAGGGGGAAAAGGAGAAGGAGAAGGCCCCTTGGCTGTGCGCCCCCATCGTCGCCCTCGCGTCCCGCGGGGCCGCGCGAGGCCGAGCGGGCCGGCGAGCGGGTCGGCGCGCGGGCTCGGCGCGCGGCTCCGCCAGCTGCGCCTTCAGCGCGCGGCACTCCTCCCAGGAGGCCTCCCGCACGAGCTCGAGCCTCTTCGGGGGGGCCGGCGGCGCGCACCGCTGGGCCTGCCTTCCACCACCACCACCAGAAGTTGGAGGGGGAGGGAGTCCTCCTCCTCCATCTCCTCCTCCTCCTCCTCCTCGTCCTCCGCCTCCTCCTCCTCCTCCGCCTCCTCCGCCTCCTCCTCCTCCGCCTCCTCGTCCTCCGTCTCCTCCTTCTCCTCCTTCTTCGCCTCCTCCTCCTCCTCCTCCGCCTCCTCCTCCTCCTCCTCCTCCCCGCCTCCTCCTCCTCCGCCTCGCCTCCGCCTCCTCCTCCTCCTCCTCCTCCTCCTCCTCCTCCTCCTCCTCCTCCTCCTCCCCCGCCTCCTCGAATTTTTGGCGGTGGTGGAGAAAAGGCCCATCACGCACGACTCCGGCGCTAAAAAGTCGGCGCTTTTTTCCGTCGACGACTCGCGAAGCGCAAGCGCGCACGCTGGGGCACTCTGCAAACGGAATCTCGAAAACTGCGCGGCTCCCATGAGCTGCTGCCCAAATCGCCTCCCTCCCTTGGCGGCGCGCAGAAGGGGGCAGGGGCAGGGAGGAAAGGCGTCTTAGGAGGCTGCGTCTCAGATGACGCCAGCTCTATATCTACAGAAAAGGCCAGCGTCCTCTAAGAAGCAGCCTCCTTCGAAGAAGCCTTCCCCATCTACCTAACCCCCCTCTGCGCGTGGCTGAAGGCGGGCATACCACGTCGAGTCATGCAACAATCATACCAGATTTGTTTTCGCTATTTTCGACCTCTGGGGGCCCTTGCCGGGCCTCGGGACCGTCATAGACGACTCAGGATGACAAACCGGTCCCTGGGAATGGGTCGAGACCTCTGGAGGTCGAACAAAAAAACTATGACGTCGGGGATCTGAGGGAAGGTGGTGCAAACGAGGGGAAGGTAAGTATTGTCGGCGGCGAGCCTGGGGGGGCAAGCGAGAAGGGGCAGGCCTTCTCAGAAGGCTCAGAAGCCCCCCAGCCTTCTGAGAAGTTTTCTTCTAAGCCTTCCCCGAAGACACAGAACACTTCTCAAAGGCGCGAGGGCTTCTGAGAAGCCCCCGCCACCATCTGAGGCCTGCCCCCTCTCACTTCCTCCCCGGGTGCGCCGCCGATATTGCCCTGGCAACGAAGGACACGAGCCTCCCGGAGGCACAACAAGATATTGAGATGGGACGACCATCGAAACGCCTCGCTGCATCGGAACATCGAACGTCGATCGCCTCCATAGGTGAGGGGACACGCCAGGGCAGGGTGCGGGGCCTCGGGGTGCGACAGGGTGGAAATACCTCTCAGGAAAAGGATGGGGGGGACGAGAAGGCGGAGGAGGAGGAGGAGGAGGAGGAGGAGGAGGAGGATGAAGAGAAGGAGGAGAGAGAGCGAATTGGATATCGGAGGAGTATTGAGGAGGAGGAGGAGGAGAGGCGAGGAGGAGGAGCAGTCCCAGGAGGGCAGCCCCGCGCTGGGATCGGGCCACGCGCCGGCCGAGAAGGTCGGCGGCGCGCCCCTCGACGGCGGAGCCCGCACGCTCCTGGGGCGGGGGCGGGCTCTCGGGCCCAAAGGGCCCCTCCTGCCATCCTCCCTCCGCCCGCCCTGCTATCCTCTCCGCCTCCTCCTCCTCCCTCATCCTCCGCCTTCCTCCCTCCTCCTCGATCCTCCTCCTCGATACTCCTCCTCCTCCTTCCTCCTCCTCCTCCTCCTCCTCCTCCTCCCCTCCTCGATCCCCTCCTCGATCCTCCTCCTCCCTCCCTCTCCTCCTCCTCCTCCTCCTCCTCCTCCTCCGCCTCCGCCTCCGCCTCCCTCCTCCTCCGCCTCCTGCACCTCCCATTCGCAGAAGGCATCTGTACACCACCACGGTGCCAAGGCGGGGCCATCCTGGGCCCCAGGACGGTGCATACGCCCTCCTGGCCGAGGCCAGGAGGGTCTATGCACCATCTTGGGGCCCAGGATGGCCCTGGCCTGCAGTGGCACGGCGGTGGTGTATCGATGCCTTCGTCGGATCCCAGCCGCTGAGATCCGCCGAGAACGCGCTCAAACCTCGAACCGCGGAACCTGAGAGATACTCCTTCAGGGGGCAGGCGCGCGCGCGCTCCACGACTCGCAGAAGCAGCTGCTCGCAAATGACCTGGATCCCCCGCGGGGGACCCACGATAGATTACATCGAAGCAGACACGTGTTGTTCGGGCGTTTGCGAGCAGGCACTCTGCGAGTAGTGGAACGAGCTCGGTGAAGGGGGGCCGGCGCCGAGGGGCCGCAGGCCTCTCTTGCATCCGCTCGTGCAGCGCCGGCATCTCCTCCGCCAGGGCTCTCTGCCGCGCTTCCCGCGCCTCGTGCTCCGCGCCCTCCACGCGGCTCCGCAGCACCGCGACCTCCCGGCGGGACGACGACGACGACGACGATGATGATGATGGTGAGGATGATGAGGATGCTGAGGATGAGGATGATGAGGACGGCGACGACGACGATGATGATTAGGCTTATGATGGTGATGATAATCTTGAATAGGATGATGACGATGCTGATGACGACTTTGGTCATGGTAATGATAACCATGATGCTGATGATGTTGATGATGCTGATGATGCTGATGATGCTGATGATGATGATGGTGTGATGACGGCGATTGCGACGACGACGAGGAGAAAGAGGTGGATCTGTGCAAATCCAAGACGCAGCAGCGATGCTTCCTTACAGTGAACCCTCTCTGGCACCACACAGGAAGGTATGTCCTTGCGGGAAATGCCCCGTGGAAAGACAACCGTCGAAGAACGCTCAACCGTGCCAAAGCACAGCTCCTGGGTCTTCAACGCCGCGAGTTAATGGTTAATGTGCCAGCTGCGTCCCGACAACCCCACATCGCGCCAGAACACGACTCCTGGAACTGCAGCACCACAAATCAACGCGAATCCTGCGTCCTAACAATCCTGAGCCGTGCCTGAACACCTTTCCTGGGACTTCACCATCGCGAATCAACGCGACTGGTGCGTCCTGGCAGCCCTGAATCGTGCCGGAACACCATTGCTGAGACTTCAGCGAACGCTTGGAACTGCAGCATCTGTTTAAGACGAATGTGCGCGGCGCTAAGACGAGAGCCACAGTTTGAAATCCAGCCGCCCTCCATTCTTGAAACTGCTGCAACTGTTTGGGACGAATGTGCGCGGCGCTAAGGCGAGAGCCACAATTTGAATACCAGTCGCCCTCCATTCTTAAAACTGCTGCATACGTTTAGGGCGAATGTGCTCGGTACTAAGGCGAGAGCCGCAATTTGAATACCAGCCTCCCTCCATCCTTGAAGCTGCTGCAATCATTGAAGACGAATGCGAGCGGCGCTAAGGCGAGAGCCACAACTTGAAAACCAACCACCCTCCATCCCTTCGGGAAAGGGGCCAGAGGAGATTCGGCGCCGGTGCATTCTTACCGTCGCGTGGGTGCACGAGCTCTTCTTGATTTGAGCGGCGAAAAGATACGGGTCTTACGCTAGATGACTAGCGATCTTGCGCGGCGGCTTACGCGGGCCGCCAGCGCGGCACGCTGCATCGAAGACGAGGGCGCTTACGCGCGACCCTACGCGGGCAGATTACGCACGAATGCCGGCGAAGACGGCCCCGCTTTTCACGCGTCGCTCGATTACGTTTGCCAGCTGGCGTTGGAGGGTGAAAGAGGGGGTCTGCAACAGGGGGCCTTCAATGGGGGCTGAATGGCCCATGTATGCTCAATGTATCGTTCATGTATGTGAACGGGTACGATTGGCATCCAATGTTGGCGGTCATTGAGTGCCAGTCGTTCGTGCCCGCGCGTTGCCCGCGCGGGCACACGCGCCGTCCATCCATTATCGTTCATGCGTGCGGGGGTTCTTGCATATTGCGCGTGGGGTAGCGAAGTGGAGTGCAAGTGTGTTTTGATTGTGCGATTGATGATCGTGTATGTTCCCAAACGATGACTTCTCGACCCCCAAGACAGATTTGGAATGGGGCCCACTTTCCTCCCAAAATGTGAATTCACATTTTCCTTTTTCCCAAAATGTGAATTCACATTTTCCTTTTTCCCAAAATGTGAATTCACATTCTGGCCCCTTTCATAAAGAATCCTACACAAAATTCCAAAATGTGAATGCACATTTTCCTTTTATCCAAAATGTGAATTCACATTTTCCTTTTTCCCAAAATGTGAATTCACATTTTGCTTCTCCCCACAATGTGAATTCACATTTTGCCCTGGCCTTCAAGATCCCCAACACTGAGGCGTTTTGTTCCGCATATCAGATTGGCTGGGCAGATTTCGACATTCACCTGACCGCTTTCGTGTGTTCCAGCCTTTTCTTTTTGCGCCCTCAGCGCACGTTGCCTTCGTCGCCTTTCCCGAGCCCCCCGCCCCCTTGCTTCCTTTCCTTTCAAGTCTCGCGCATGGGTGCAGGCGGGGGGCTTCCATTAGTTCCCCCGCCGAACACAGCAATCGAGGATGCATCGCCCATTCATGGCCCATAAAGACATCATTGCCGGGACCCTGCGGCCGACCC
>CAUYUJ010013027.1:0-11592 GCA_963575745.1 Prorocentrum cordatum | reverse complement strand
TCGCTCCAGAGCGTTCCGGAGCGCTCTCAGAGCGTTCCGGAACGCTCTGGAGCGGCCGCGGCGCCCAATACATCCTCCAAACCCGCCGATTCTCAGAGATTTCGAGTTATCCCGATCCGATTTCGTCCCGATCTTCGCGTCGTTTTGCTGCGCCCACGCCTTCCCTGGCCCCGTCGACTCCTGCCCCTGCGCTCCCCCCTCCCCTGGGCCCGCCGCCTCCTCCCCTCCCCCCTCTCCCGGGGGCCCCTCGCCGCTCCTCCCCCCCCCGCTTCTCCGGCGGCAAATATCGGCGCTGGACAAACCTCCCTAATTAGCAGACCTCCCCTTAGTGAAAGCGGCCTGGGGCCGCGGACCTGGACCCGCAAAAATGACGGCCGCGACGCCCTCCCGCGAACCGAAGACGGCCACTTCAGTAATCGACGTGTCAGGGTAGGAGGTCTGTCCAGCCCCGGAAATAGGGGAGCCCCCTCCCTTGGATCCCTCCCCTGCCAGGGGGGGGGGGGCTCCTGGGGGGCTCCAGGGGCGGATCCCGGGGGGGGCCCCGCGTCCCAGACATCGGGCGTCTCGGAAAAATCGAGACGGGAGTTTGTCATAGCTTTCGGCCTCTCGGAGCCCTCGCCGGGCCTCGGGGTCGTCAAAAAACGACTCGGGGCGAAAAACTGGCCCTGGGGAAGTGATCGGGAGGTCGGGGGCCCGTGTCTCGAAAACATCGAGACGTCGCGTGTCTGGGGTCGGATCTGCCCCTCCCTGCAGGGCCTCCCGGGGCCCGCACAGGAGCCTCACATGTGAGAGCCGCGAGGCCTTCTGCCGCGCCCTGGCCCTGGCCCCGGCTCCGCTTCCAGCCCCAGCCCCGGCTCCGCTTCCGGCCTCGACTGCGGCCTCGGCCGGTCCCGAGTCCCCGACCCCGGCCCCGAGTCGCCATGATCTCCCTGCTTCTCCTCCTCATGATCGCCACGCTCTGCTCGCCCCTGCCCCTCCTTCGTGCCCCCCCCCCCCCGCGGCCCTGCTGCTCGCCCCACTCTCCTCCAATTCACTCCCCCCTGTGCTCCTGCTCCTCCTCATCCGCCTCTTCCTCCTGTCCCCCTCTTCATCTTCCTCCCCATGCTCCGCGCCCTCCTCCCCAACCTCAGGGTCGGCGGCACCGGCCGTAAGGCCTTCGCAATCATTTGAATATTTGGTTTTTGCTCGTCGGTCATCAAAGTCCCCACAACACACCTCAAAAAGGTCAGCTCATAAATTGACGCTGACAAGTTTGGTGTCCACCAACTGGACGGTAAGTAATGATACCGCGCCCGCAGACAAACAAATTGCTCGTCCACCGCGTCTCGGCCCGACAAATTTACTAAATTCCACGACGCAGCGAGAGCGCTGAAGTTGTGAAGGTGAGACAAGCGATTGATTATGGCTCACTTCAGGACCAGCTTGGCTGACAAGCCACACCAAACTACAAAGACACTTGATGTAGCCTGCAACAGCTGGCAAACCCTGGCTATTCACTTCAGCCAGACGGGCGAATGATGAGGACAACAACGACGGTTTTAGCCTCAGAGTGCTAAAACAACGTGAGATGAAAATGCAAGGATGCTCCCTGTGTCGGCCTGAATACAAGCCAGCATGGATGGACATCTGCCGTGAGGGCATCCGACGCCTTGATTTAAACTTAAAAATGTTCAGTTGACACAGGGATCGATCAGACCACATTTCGAGTGTTCGTTGAGACGTCGTTTCCATAACACAAGCATGCGCGGCATCGCAAACGAAACCTGCTCGCGAGGTTGCTCTCAACAGCGGTTGGATCGAACCCTGGTCTGCCAAGTCTCCCACTGCGAACGCGAGAGACCAGGACAAACGCGCATGATACGGACGTGCGGCTGGGGCCTTCAACACCGCGCGCCGCGCGCGTGGACGGATTGAACCTCACGAAAAAACCCGAGCAGGCAAGAGGCTCGCGCTGCGGACGTGCGGCTGGGGCTAAACGCCTCCACTTCACAACCGCGCGCCCCGTAGCGTGGGCGGATCGACGGCCACAAGAGAAGCCGGAGCAGGGCGAGGGGCTCGTGCCGTCATCTGCAGGGCGCCCAGCTGTCGGTACCCAGCCGTCGCCGAGGAGGCACCCACGGGCCGGGCGGAAGGGGGGGATAGCAAAGGGGGGGGGTGAGAATCAGCTCACGTAGCTGATTTTCCCGGCGCCTCCTGGCGCCGGATTGCGTAGGCGGCTAGGCGGGGGACGGCCTTGGAGGATCGGATATCTATCGTGGTACGGGCAACCTCGGTGGGGGGCACCCGCTTACCAGCTGCATGCAGCAGTATTTCGATCCCGCACCCTTTCCCACCCCCCCCACTCCTCCCGCCCCATACCCGCCTACCTCCTCCTCTTCCTTCCTCTCTTTCTCTCCTCCTTCTCTCCTTCCTCATCTCCTCCTCCTCCTTCCTCCTTCTCGACCCCTCCTCCTCCTCCCCTCCACATCCTCCTCCTCCTCCTCCTCCTCCTTTCGCCCTCCTCCTCCTCCCCTCCTCCTCCTCCTCCTCCTCCTCCTCCTCCTCCCCCTCCTCCTCCTCCTTTCGCCCGACCCGAGTCACCCACAGATGGCCTGCTCGCCGTGCAGCCTCAGGAGGGGCGGTGCGCAGTCTCGGAGCAGCTGAGAGCGGGCGCGGCGCACGGCGCGGGCGGCGCCGCGTGGCGCACGGCGCGCGGCCGACCTCCCCTCGTTAAAAATCGTCTCTCGTGGCGTGCGGGAGCCCGTGGGCCGCTGCTGCAAACCCACAGGCACGATCTCGGACACAATCAAAGTCGGCATCCTGAGAGTGGTGATCGCCTGCCTGGACAGCCTGTGCAGTACGTACGCGTTGAGGATGATGATGATGCTGCTGATGCTGCTGCTGCTGCTGATGATGAGGAGGAGGAGGAGGAGGAGGAGGAGGAGGAGGAGGATGACCCAGCCTATCGCCCCCTGGAGCTTCCTCACTGCATCCAGGGCTCGTCCCAGACGGAGCTGCGCCCGGCGCCGAACGCGTCCTCGCCCAGCGTCAGGCGCCGGGACGGATCGAGCTCCAGGAGGCCCGCGAGCAGCGCGCGGAGCTCGGGAGAGGCGACCTCGCTGATCGCCTTCTTGTTGCAGGCCGGGGGCTTCCGCTTCCTGAAGAATGCCGCGAGGCCCTTCGCCCTCACGTACTCGAAGCACTTGTCGCCCCCGGACGTCGAGACCCAAGGGTAGTCCATCAGGCACATGGCGTACAGCACCACGCCAACGGAGAACGCGTCGCACAGGAAGCCGTCCCTGGGGCTATCGCTGTCGAACATCTCGGGCGCCTGGTAGCTCGGCTTGCCCGTGGCGCGGCACGCCGCGAACCGATCGGTGGTCGCGGCCCCAAAGTCAATGAGCCGGGCACGTGGGGCGTCGTCGCCCTCGCGCGTGCTGAGCAGCACGTTCTCCATGGACAGGTCGCCATGGACAATGGACAGATTGTGGAGGCACTGAACGCCGTGCATGATCTGCCTGATCAGGGGCTTCACGCGCGACTCGCGCTCCAGGCCAGGCTGCTCGTGCAGATCGGAGGCCCAGTCGAAGAGGTCGCCTCCGTTGGCAAACTCGGTGATGACGCTCGTCGCCTCCTGATCACGGTATACGCCAACCAACTGCATGCAATATGGGTAGCCCACGCTGTTGAGGAAGCAGTTGCAGCCGATGTCACCCCACGGCTGCTCCGTCTCGCCCGGGTGCGCCTCCTCGAACGCCTGCTGCGAGCCCTGGATCCAGGCGTTGGGCATGCGCTTCACGGCCAGCAGCACCCCCTCGTCGACGGCCCTCACGAGGCACACGCTGCCCTGATTGCGGTGCGCATCCTCGATCTTCCCGAGCGTCTCGAAGCGGCCGACGGGCCACGGCTGCACGCCCGCCACGTCGAAGCCCTCGTGGAGCTCCGCTGGCGCCGCCCGCGGCCGCGGCCCGGAGCCCGCGCTGCCCGGCGTGCTGAGGCGCGCCCAGGAGCCCGAGTCGACGTCGATGTCGTCGAGGCCGGACGCCGCGGCCGTGGAGGTCTCCGACACGCAGCGGCCGCACGCGGCGCCGGCGTCGCCGAAGCTGCCCTCCCGGGCGGCGAGGGGGCCGCCCGCAGCGGCCGCGCGCCACGCCCTGGCGGCCGGGGCCTCCGAGCGCAGCACCGCCAGGCCGACGCCTGCCTGCAGGGCGAACGCGGGCCTCACGGACTTGGGGCCGGTCTGCCGCCGGGCCGAGGCCGAGTACCAGAAGTGGCGGCTGAGGACGCCCTCGACGGCGCTCATGTTCTCGCTGAGGCGTGCAAAGGCCCGGTGGCAGAAGGAGGCCAGCTGCGCCTGGGACACGGTGTCCTGCCACTCCTCGGGCAGGCGGGCCTGCAGGCCCAGGATGAAGGGCCGCTCGTTGAGCTCGACCTGCTTCATGTAGAACATGTTCTTGAACAACTCGCCAGACTTCATGGCGTTGGTCTGCACACAGATGATCTCGCCAGGGCGCGCGGACATCCAAGGCTGTGACATCAGGTACTCCGTCATCGTCTCGTCGGGGACCGGGTCTTCGGGAGTGCCCCTCGTGGCGGCGACATAGTAACGGCACCTGAGCCGAGTGTCCTCGTCGATGTGCTGATCTGGCACACCGCTGAGGAGGAAGCGGCAATTACGGCCCATGACCTCGGCGACGGTGTAGCCCGTAAGCTCGGTGAACCCATTGCTGCACGCTATCAGCGGGCAATCTTCCTGGAAGGGGTCTGCGACGGTGACGGAGAGGTCCAACTTCCGGAGCTCGCCGTGCTGGGAGACCGCGTCGACTATCGCCTGAAGCTGGCAGCTGCCATCGACCTCCATCTTCTGCTCGACAGCTAACACGCTTTCGGATGCACGCAGCGAAAACGGCCAGGGCCCAAACGCCTTGAACCAAAATGGCTACGGATCCACGAGCCTTGAATCTTGCAAAGGTCTCGAACGGAGCCTCGTCCGCGCGGGAACCGCGAGGAGATCTCAGGCGGGAGCCCCGAGCCCCTGCCCCCCCAAATTGGGGCCCGCAGATCATGTCACTAATCCGAGCGGGTCATTCCAACCATGTAGCTCTCGTCACGTTTGAGCTGCTGGGGCTTGAATTCCTGAGGAAGTCGCGGGCGGCGGCACTGTCTGTGAGCGCGTTGCGAGGACAACCTCTCGGGCGCGAGCCCCCGCCCCAACGGGGCCCACAGATCATGTCATTAGTCCCAGCCGGTCACTCGAATCCTGCAATCGTCGTCCCTCGTGAGCTCCTGGGGATTGCGCAGGAAAGACCCCTTGACCTGGAGCCGCGCCTGCGAGTGACCTGCGAGGGCGTCTCGAGCCGGAGCCCTCTCCGTCCGGGGCCCGCGTCTTATGCGCTCCATCCCTGGGATGGGAGGGAAAGGAGGCGAGGATTACAGGTCGGCCTTGATTGGACAGGACACACGAGAGGACACCAAGACCCTTCCGAGGGCCACATCGCCATAGGAGTGTGAGAAGGCACGTGTCGCGAGGCACAGGACACAAAGGTGCCCTTGAGCTGGCAGGGTCGACCTACTAATCCGGGCCGACTGTGTGCGTTCCATCCCAGGGATGGGAGGAAGAGGAGGTGAGGATTACTCTCGGACAAGCCAAAGAGAGGCTCATGTGGCGTCGTACCGTCGGAGTCTTTGCTTCTCCCGTTTTCGGCAGCGGCCAGCAGGAGCAGGTCGACGATCTGGGTCACCCGACGTCGCACGGAACGCCCCGCGAGGCGCGACGCGCGATTACGGTGTCTTCGCGCTCCCGCGGCGCTGCCTTGGAGAGAGGGGCAGCCGCTCTCTGGCCCAGACCGCGACGCGCGGGGCGCGACCCCCTCTTCGAGCACCTGGGGGTGACCCAGGCTGTCTGGAGACAGTCTGACTTGGTGAAGAACAACAAAGCCCCAAACATAAACTTTTGGCGCTCCGCGCGGATTCTTGGATCTGCGTTGGACCCCCCTCCCTGGCGCGCGGAGCGCGCCTCGACCTATAGGGCAGAAGAACATCCCTCAAGAACGTGAGACCCTCCGCCGGCCAAGACGCTCAGGACAGCCAAGGAGACCCTCCCCGGGATGCACAAAGACATCCAGCAGACACGAAGAACACCAGGGTGCCCTCCCCGAAGCGACCTCGATCTTATGCCCCTGCCCGACGATACACTGAGGTCGGGCGTGTCCCCCTACAAGCGGATGTTGGACGAAATTCTGTTAACAAAAAAACATAAATATTCAACCATAGCCCAAATACGATACATAAGCAAATCGTCTCCGGACTATTTCCCCATATCCTAAAGATGGGGTTCTTGTTATTACTTTGACCGCGCGGAGAACGAGAACATACCTCCCACCCTCAGGTCATCATTCTCTGACTCACTCACATGCAGATCCACTCACATTCAGACTCACTCATACTCAGATGCACTCGCTCTTAGACTCCTGACACTCAGGTCTCTCATGCTCGGGATCACTCATATGCAGACTCATTAACACTAAGACTCACTCATACTCGGCCTCGCTCTTCCTCCCTCAGACTCAGCCACATCTTCCGCACTCAGACTCAAACGCACGTTGTGAAGATGTTTTTCCGCCCAGGCCAACTCACACTGAGGCTCTCCCACACTAAGACTCAACCGTACTCTGATTCGCTCTTCCCCACTAAAAGGTTCAGTCACACCACTTCCGCGCTCACTCACACACACGTTGTGAGGATGTCTCGGGCGAGGCGCTGGTTTCAGCACTCCCAAGAGGGGGGCGGCAGGGGTCAAGACACTCCAGGACTCGCGCCCAGATTGTGGGTATGTTCCGAGCGGTTTGCTTGTTTCTGTGCCCAACATCTCTTGCTTTCGGAGCCGTTGAGGATGTCTCAGGCGAGGCGCAGGTTTCAACACTCCCAAGGGGGGGCGGCAGGGGTCAGGACACTCCAGGATTCGCGCCCAGATTGTGGGTACGTCTCAAGCGGTTTGCCTGTTTCTGTGCCCAACATCTCTTGCTTTCGGAGCCGTTTCTGAGGATGTCTCAGGCGAGGCGCTGGTTTCAGCACTCCCAAGGGGGGGGGGCGACACTCCAGGATTCGCGTCCAAATTGTGGGGATGTCTCAAGCTATTTGCTTGTTCCGGTGCCCAACATCCCTTGCTTTCGGAACAGTGTTTGAGGATGTCTCAAGAAAGGCGTTGGTCTCAACACTCCCAAGCGGGGGCGGCAGGGGTCAGGACACTCCAGGATTCGCGCCCAGATTGTGGGTATGTCTCAAGCGGTTTGCCTGTTTCGGTGCCCAACATCTCTTGCTTTCGGAGCCGTTTCTGAGGATGCCTCGGGCGAGGCGCTGGTTGCAGCATTCCCAAGGGGGGGGGGGGGGCGGCAGGGGTCAAGACACTCCAGGATTCGCGCCCAGATTGTGGGTATGTCTCAAGCGGTTTGCCTGTTTCTGTGCCCAACATCTCTTGCTTTCGGAGCCGTTTCTGAGGATGTCTCAGGCGAGGCGCTGGTTTCAGCACTCCCAAGGGGGGGGGCGGCAGGGGTCAGGACACTCCAGGATTCGCGCCCAGATTGTGGGGAAGTCTCAGGCGGTTTGCCTGTTTGGGTGCCCGTCTCCCCCACCCAGCACAACGTTTCGTGGCCCCATCGGGAGCTCCACCGAAGGCCCCAGTGGCGGAGGTGGAGCTGGAGTAGGAGGTGGTGAAGGAGAACTCGTAACTTGGGAGGGATGGCGACGAGAAAGAACCAGGACTAGGAGGAGAAGGTGGAGGAAGAGGGAGGAATACGAGGAGGAGGAGGAGGAGGAGGAGGAGGACGGATGTGGAAAGAGTAAGACGGTTCTCGCCGCCGAACGGGCAACTCGGTTGGCCGAGGCCAGAGGATCGAGGTTCGAGGCTCCTGACTCGAGCTTCGCTGCTCTAGGCTTCCCAGTGGTTTCACAGTATTCGAGCTTCCTTGGCATGCATTGTCCGAATTTCCTCGGCATTCTCGTCTTCACGGACGGATTCTCCTGGCAGGTGTTCAGAGGAAAAGGAGGAGAAAGGGGAGGAGGAGAGGAGGAGGCAAAAAGGAGGAAGCGCCTAGCTAAAACTGTCGTAGTCGTCGGCGTCTCTCTCGGCTTCGTCTTCCACATGGATTCGCCGACACCCGGATATGGAAAGAGGACCATGTCCTCTGCCGAAGCATGCCATCATGCCATCACTGTGAGATGCACCCATGGGAATCTTCGCGTCGAGTAGTGTTGTTTTAATGCTTTTGAAGATTCCCCCTGTGGAGGGACAGGCCCGACTTGATTTAGGTCGGGCCTGTCCCCCGACAGGGGGATTGTGGACGAAACATAAAAAATTGAAATAGTACCCCGACTATGTTTTGACTATTTTTGAAGATTCCCCCTGTGGAGGGACAGGTCCGACTTGATTTAGGTCGGGCCTGTCCCCCGACAGGGGGATTTTGGACGAAAAATTATAAAACAAAAAAAAAACGCTCAAACGATGCCCAACAATACTAGAAACATAGTCCCTAGACTACTTTGTTTTTTTTTGCGATTTTTGATTATATTTTGACTACAAAAATAATCAAAAAACAACTATTGTTTGACTATGTTTGAAGACTCCCCCTGTGGAGGGACAGGCCCGCCTTGCGATCCCTGGGCAAGGCTGGCCTCTCCGGTGGCGCGGCCTGCCGACCGCCCCTTCCCGCGAGGGCGGCCCGCGCGCGAGGGCGGCCCGCGACCTCGGGCCTGGCCCAGGCCGCCGCGCCGGAGGCCGCCCCCGCGAGGGGACCGCGCGCCAGAGGCCGCTCCCGTCGGGTCGGGCACGTCCCCCTACAGGAGGAGGAGGAGGAGGAGGAGGAGGAGGAGGAGGAGGAGGAGGAGGAGGAGGAGGAGGAGGAGAGGAGGAGGAGGAGGAGGGAGGAGGAGGGGAGGAGGAATTAGGGAGGGAGGAGGGAGGGAGGGAGGGTGGGAGGGAGGGAGGGAGGGAGGGAGGAGGAGGAGGAGGGAGGGGAGGGAGGGAGGGAGGGAGGGAGGGAGGAGGTGGAGGAGGAGGAGGGGGAGGAGGGGGAGGAGGAGGAGGAGGAGAGAGGAGGAGAGGAGGAGGGGAGGAGGAGTGGAGGAGGAAGGGGAGAAGGAGGAGGAGAGAAGGAGAGGAAGAGGGAGGAGGGGGGAGAGGTAGTAGGAAGGAGTAGGAGGAGGTGAGGGAGGAGGTAGGGGAGGAGGAGGAAGGAGGAGGGAAGGAGGTGGATGAGGAGGAGGAGGAGGAGGGGGGAGGAGGAGGAAAGGGAGGAGGAGGAGGAGGAGGCGGAGGAGGAGGAGGAGGAGGAGGAGAGGGGAGGAGGAGGAGGAGGAGGAGGTAGGAGGAGGCGGAGGAGTCGGGCTCGGGCTCGGACTCGGACTCGGACCTGCAAGGTGCCCGCTGGCGGGGGTGCTGCAGGCGGGCGCGCCACGGCGCCATGGTGTGAAACTGGGACGGCAGCGGGCTCTCAGCGCCGGCTGGCGGCGGCATGCACGCGTGGTGCTACAAACGGCGCTACAGGGCAGTCTCTAATATATAGGATTTTCAAAATATGGTATTTTAATACATGATTAACTTATGAGTACATGTATGCATGAACACACCTTTGTTTTTAATACTAAATCCCTGCATTTTGAATACATGATCCGCAGGCGGAGCATGCATTAAAACGGCACTGTAATGTGAAGGGGGCAAATGTTGGAGGGCAAACTAAGCCGATCCAGCAGATATGCAGCAGTGGTGAGAGCATCTTCGAACAATCGTTTCCAGAGCATCTGCTGGCTATGTCTGGCTGTAGAGGGACGTGCCCGACTCGACGCTCCCGCGAGAGGATGTCACTCCCGCGAGGAGAGGATGTCACTCCCGCGAGGATGGGTGACCAGAACACTGCATAAACATCATTCCTCGGAACTCCGGAGGAGTTCTGCTTCTGCCGTGCTCTGTCATTGGAAATTGGAGAAGGGCCCTCCTTGACGTGGGGCCGCGAGGTCGGTGCCAGACCGAGCGGTGCCCGGCAGGAGCAGGAGGGGGTGGGGAGGTGGGAGGATGGAAGAGGAGACGGAGGAAGGGAAGGAGGAGGAGGAGGAGGAGGGAGGGAGGAGGAGGAGGAGGAGGGAGGAGGAGACGGAGGAGGAGGAGGAGGAGGAGGAGGAGGAGGAGAGGAAAAGGAGGATCAGGAGGACCAGCGAGTATGAGGAGAAGGACGTGGAGGAGGGAGTGAGGGGGGTGGAGGACGAATAAGATGGAGGGTGCGGAGAAGGCGGAGAAGGATGAAGTTGAAATGGAGGAGGGGGAGGAGGACCGCGGAGTGAGCAGCAAGGAGGAGAGGAGGAAGGGAGGAGGAGGAGGAGAAAGGAGGAGGAAGGGAGTACGGAGAGAGGAGGAGAAGGAGAGAGGAGAGGGAGGAGGAGAAGGAGGAGGAAGGAGGGAGGAGGAAGAGGAGGGAGGAGGAGGAGGAGGAGGGAAGGGGGACGAGGAGGAGGATGAAGAGGAGAGAGAGGAAGGAGGGAAGGAGGAGGAGGAGGAGGAGGAGAGAGGAGGGAGGAGGAAGAGGAGGGGAAAGGGGGAACGAGGGAGGAGGGAGGAGGGGAGGAAGGGGAGGAAGAGAGAGGAGGAAAAAGGAGGAGGAGGAGGAGGAGGAGAGGTGAAGGGGACGAGGCGGAAGGAGGACGAGGAAGAGGAGGAGAGAGGAAGGAGGAGGGGAGGGAGGAGGGGAAGGAAGGAATGAGGAGGAAGATGTGGAGGAGGAGGGGGAAGGAGGGGAGGAGATGAGGGGGAGGAAGGAGGAGGAAAGAAGGAGGAGGGGGGAAGAGGAGCAGGAGGAGTAGGAGGAAGGAGGAGGAGAGAGGAAGGAGGAAGAAGGAGGAGGAGGAGGAGGAGGAGGAGGAGGAGGAGGAGGTGAAGCCATGTTGGGGCGGGCACGAAAGCGCGCCACAACGCTATCCGCGATTGGCTCGCGCGCTGGCTGAAGGGGCGCGGGGCGAGGGGCGTGGACACCGAGCAGCTCGTCCCCGCCTGGGACAGGACCCGCCAGGACGGCAGCCTGGAGGCGGCGCGACTCGACGTGACCTACGTGGACCCGGTCGTCGGCACCGCGTACGTGGACGTCGTGGTGACCGACGCTGCAGCCGGGGCCGCGACGCCGGCGGGGCGGGGCCGGGCTTGGCGCAACGGGGCCGCGGCGGCCGCTGCGGAGGAGCGCAAGCACCGCCGCTACCCTGGCGCGGCGCTGTGCGCGTTCGCGCTGGAGACGCTGGGCTGGCCTGGGCGCGAGGCGCAGGACCTCCTGCGCACCTGGGCGGCGGGCGACGCGGCTGTGCTCTCGGCGGCGCGCCAGAGCATGGCCGCCGCGCTGCAGCGGGCCAACGCCGAGGCGTACAACGCCTCGGTGTGGCCACTGGGGCGGCGCGCCCGGCCGCGCCCCTTGAGGCGCTGAGCGCCGGGGCGGCCTGCTGCTGAGGCGCGCGCAGGGCGCGGCGCGCGCGCCGCGCCCGGGCGCAGGGGCACCTGGAGCTGACGACGCCGGGCGCCCCCCGGCGGGCGGCGGCGGCGCCTGCGGCGGGCGCGGCGCGCTGGGCAGCGGCGGCGGGCTG
>CAUYUJ010013026.1:0-11594 GCA_963575745.1 Prorocentrum cordatum | reverse complement strand
CCCCCTCCGCCTCCTCCTCCCAGCTCCAGGGCAATCGCGCAGGCTGCTCGGGTTCGGGGCCGGAGAGCGCCCCTCCAGCAACACCTCGGCGGCAGCCCACGGGAGCCTCCCATGCCATCTCATGGGCGCTTGCGACTCGACGCTCATCAGCGCTAATTGACGCTAAATTAACGTTCGTCGACCGGCCGACGCTAATCGACGCTAAATCGTCGCTACCTCATCGGCTACCAGACGCGAGTCGACGCAGACAGAGTAACGAAGGTACACAATGCTTCCATGATTTGCTACCGAACAAAACGGCCTTTAGTGAAAGCTGCCAGGGGCACTCCACGTGCTCACGGCACTGCACTCCGAATAAGTTCCAGCGGGGTAGCCAACCGACGCCCAGAAACGACCGAATGTTTCCCCCGCGAGACGCACGCCGATTAGCGACACCGACTGGGGACTGCATCCGTACACATGAATGCCTGCGAACGCCCGAAATGGTTAATAAAAAAATTGCACGAGGCCCAACATCTAATGTTGTCCACACTGAACAGCGGCCGCTGTTGGGCTGCTAGCAGTCAGTCTCAAATAAACAACGTCCGCGGAGACGTCCTAAAATGCTCCCGATACGGCTCCAACGACTATCCGGAACAGGGAACCCAGCGGACATGTCCAGCCCTCGGCCCCGAGATACTCCCAGGAGGCCCCCCCAAACCCCCAAAATCTTCACCAAAGGCCCCAAGGGGCCCTCAACCAGGCGACCCCAAAAGGCCCCCAAGAGACGTCCCAGCGACCCCAAGAGGCCCCCAACAGGCCCCCAGGAAGCCGCCACAAGAGGCTCCCATGAACCTCCCAAGAGGCTTCCAAAGTGCCCCCCCGTCCTCACCCCTGCCCCCGCTTCCCCTCCGCATCCTCCTCCCTCACCACCTCCTCCTCCTCCTGCTGCTCCACAGCGTCCTCCGCGTCCTCCTCCTACTCCTCCTGATCTTCATCTTCGTCTTCGTCGTCCTCCTCGTCTTCATCGCCGTCGTCTTCAGGGTCGGCGGCACCGGCTGTAAGGCCTTTGCAATTAACCACGCCCTCGGCGACACCGTCAATGAACCCAATCTCAAATGGACACAACATTCTGTCGGTCTTTGTGCTAATTCCTCCCGTACCCATTTCAATCGTCCCGAGGGTGGACCTATGCAGACCAGGGGGGGAGGCGCTCTGTCTTGGAGGCCACTGGGGTGTCTGAACCCGTTGGGGCCACAGACGAATCGGCCTGGAGGGAGGACGAGGCCAACTCCGCTAAAAACCGGTCCCCGCACCCCTCTCGGGGTCCATCTGGTGCAATGTTGGACCCGTCCTTAGGTCCCAGCCCTGAGCCCCCGACGCCATGATGTTTTCATGAGGTCGACCCCCAGGGGTCTCGACCCATCCCCCGGGACCAGTCTTTCCCCCCGAGTCGTTCTTCGACGGCCCCGAGGGCCACTTGGGGCCCCCCAGAGGCCGACGAATGCTAAAACCCCCCGCGCCGCGACTTCTTCATGGCTCGAGGGGCCCGAGACCCCGCTGGGGGATCCGCTCCTTGCCGCCCCGGGGGGCCCGAACACGGCCCCAAGGAGGTGGGAGCCGGCCCACACCCTCCCCGAACTCAGCGCCTCGACCCTGCCCAAACCCTTCCTGCTGGCCGGGACCCGTGCCGGGCCACCTCGGGGATCCAGGCGCCTCCGGGGTTCTGTCAGGGCCACAGGGCTTCATCGATGAGCAGCGCGGCGCATCCCCCCGGGCGCCGAAAGCCGCGCGCGTTCCCTGGCCGCGCCTGCGGCGTGAGGTCCGCCACTGCCACCTCCTGCGCGGGCGGCCGGCCTGGCGAGCTGGAGGGCACCCGCACCACCTTCGGGCCGCCGTGAAGGGGGGCCTCCTCCCGGTGCTCCTCTCTTCTCCTCCAGGAGGCTGCGGAGGGGAGGAGGAGCAGGAACGAGGAGGAGCAGGAGGAGGGGGAGAACCAGCGTAAACCCAAGAAGCATCAATGATGTTGCAATAAGCACTCCCTCCACATTCCCTCTTCACAGGTTCCTTAAAAAATATCTTCATGGAGGGAAGCGGCCCAGTAGAAGAGATCCGTCTGAGAACCCTCAATTGTGCCAAACTGCCGTGCCTGGGACGTTCACGCCGCGGATCAACGTGACTGCTGCGCCATGACAATCCTTAATCGGGCCAGAGCGCCACGCCAGGGACTTCAACACAGCGGATCGACGTGCCTGTTGCGTCCTGACATTTCCGAATCGTGCCAGAACGCCATCTCTGGGACGTCAACCGCACACATCCTTGAAACTGTTGCAGACTTTTAAGGTGAATGTGCGCGGCGCGAAGGAGCGAAATACATTTTGGCGCTTAGCCGTCTTCCATCTTTGAGAACTTGCTGCGAACCTGAGAAACGAACGTGCGCGGCGCTAGGGCGGGAACAACATTTTGAACCCGAGTCGCCCTCCATCCATGAAGTGTTCGCGAACTTTAAACACGAATGTGCGCGGCACGAACGCGAGAGCACCATTTTGAGAGCGAATCGCCCTCCATCCTCGAAACTGCTGCAAACCTTGATGACGAATGTGCGCAACGCAGAAGTGGGAACAACGTTTTGAAAACGAGCCGCCCTCCAGGGGCCCTCCATCCTTGAAGCTGCTGCACGCTTTTAAAACGAATGTGCGCGGCGCTGAGGCGAGAGCAGCATTTGAAAACGAACCGCCTTCCAGTTGTGGAGCTCTTGCCAGCTTCAAGCTGCAAGATCATAAATGGTGGGGAAGTCTAATGCGAAACGCCAGGCCTGCCCGATCGACACGTCTAGAAATAGTGAGTTGTCCAGAAAAAAACGGAGGATGAGGAGGCGGGCGATGACCCTAAGGATCATCAAGGCCCCGTAAACCCGGACACGCTAGTCTACTGGGACATCCAACATCCCTGCCTCGAAACCATTTTTTCCAGATGGCGCCACAAATAATAACTGCGCTGAAGCATTGCCGGAATAAACCTGCTGGACAGAGACCCGACTCCTGCAGTGCAGCCAAAAACACTGGACGACTAAATCTGACTTTGCAAGAAGTGGTGTCGTTTCCCCGACGTGCCAGTGTCCTGGCTAGTCTGTGTCCTGGACAGTGGTTTTGCTTCTTTCGCGATAGCGGCCTTTACCTGCCCTGGCCGCCCCTCCCTGGGTAACGCCACGATTCGTGCTGCGATCCGAAGTGGCTTTGCTTTTCCCAGGACAATCCAAGACGGCGCCGGCGTGAAAAGTGAGGTTACCAGCCCCTCGCCGCGTGCTTCTAAGAAGCCTTCTCCCCCTCCCCCTGGCCCCCTGAGCGTGGCCGAACCCCCACACCCTCTTGGTAACGCCCGCCATCGCCCAGGAACAAAAACGGTCTCCTGGCCTCTGGGGGCCTGCGATGAGGAAGAGGAGGAGGAGGAGAAAGAGGAGGAGGAGGAGGATGAGGATGAGGAGGAAGATGAGGATGATGATGATGATGATGATGATGATGATGATGATGATGATGATGATGATGATGATGCTGATGATGGTGGTGATGATGATGAAGAGGAGGAGGAGGAGGAGGAGGAGGAGAGGATAAGGATGAAGATGAGGAGGAGGAGGAGGAGAATGAGGAGGAGGAGGAAGAGGAGGAGAAGGAGGAGGAGAAAGAGGAGGAGGAGTATACTGAGGATGAGTGATGAGGATGTGGAGGTAGGAGGAGGAAGGTGAGGAGGAGGGGAGGAGAAGGAGGAGGAGAAAGAGGAGGAGGAGGAGGAGGAGGAGGAGGAGGAGGAGGAGGAGGAGAATGAAGAGGAAGAGGAGGAAGATGAGGAGCAGCCGGAGGAGCCGGAGGGAGTCCTGGTGCACACTCACGGGCTCCCGCAGGGCCCTGCCAGCGGCCAGCGCCACCGCCTCCTCCGCGGCCGCGCGCACGGCGTCGCTCGCCTGATGGGGAACGATAGGGTGGGAGGAGGCGGAGGAGGAGGAGGCGGAGGAGAAAAGGAGGAGAAAGAGGGGAAGGAGGAGGAGGAGGAAGAGGAGGAATATGAGGACAATCAGGAACGGGCCCGTGGGAGTTAGTTTTTCTCGTGAAAGCTGCTCATTATCAAGACCTTCGCAGGGGGAACTCTGGAAAGAGAAAAAAGAGCAGGAGGATCGGGATCGGGCCCGTGGGAGTTCATTAGTTTTTTATTCTGAAGGCTACTGCCTACCAAGACCGTCCGTCGCAAAGGGAACCCTGGGGGGCGGAGGAAAGGGACCGCAAATTGCTAGCGCAACCAGAGTTCCGTTAAGCGCCGACCGAGACCTTGACAGCCCGACGCATGCTCAGGTGGAACTCAAGATAATTGCGCCGAAATGGCGAAGCATCAAGCTCAGCCTTACATTTAGAGGAGGTAGGGGAGATCCTGAGTGCGGGCCAGGTCGCTATTCCCACCGACTGGTGGAAGAAAAGATGGGCAAATCTCTGTTCTCTTCCGTGGTGCTCCTGGGTTTTCCGGGTGCCACGGTCTGCAGGCGGCTTCGCGTCCTGCACCCCCCCCGGCAGTGCCGCCCCTGGCGGACGTTCGAGGACACCCGAGTTCCGAGAATTCCGAGTTCTGGGTGCCACCGCCCCCGCCTGATTATCATTAGGTCGGGCCTGTCCCCCTGCAGGGAAATGTTGGGCGTGTTTTTTTTTGTTTCTTCAGTCTTTCTTTCTTTCTTTCTTTCTTTCTTTATTAATATTATATATATACAGATAACCGCATGCCGATGATAATAAAGGGACCCCCCCTTCAGTGTTTAGAGTTGATTATCGTCGCCCTATACAAAATTCAAATTGGGCGGCGAGCGCTGAGGCCGAACTTCATTATCACCTCGAAACGCTATGTTGAGATAGCAACATCAAGCGATGTTGCTATCCCCGCGCGCGCCTGAACTTTTTTATCTCTGGGGTTGACTATCCATGGAAAGGGGAGCACATGAGCTACCCTACATGAGCACTTAAAACATCAATTTTCATAAAGCGTTTGTAAATTAAAATTGATAGATTTGGAACTTTCCAATTTTCCGTTCTTCTTCTCTTCTTCTTCTTCTCTTCTTCTTCTCTTCTTATTATTCTTCTACTTTCCTCTTCTTCTTTTATATTTCTATCTGTCCTCACGCTCGCCTGAACTTTTTTATCCCTGGGGTTGATTATCCATGGAAAATGAAGCACATGAGCTACCCTACACGAGCACTTAAAAAAATCAATTTTCATAAAGCGTTTGTAAATTAAAATTGATAGATTTGGAACTTTGGATTTTTCCTTTCTTCGTCCTCTTCTTATTCTCCTCTTCTTCTTCTTTCTTATTATTCTTCTACTGTATTATTCTTCTTTTATATTTCTCTCTGTCCCCACGCTCGCCTGAACTTTTTTATCTCTGGGGTTGATTATCCATGGAAATTGAGGCACATGAGCTACCCTACACGAGCACTTACAAAAAACAATTTTCATAAAGCGCTTGTAAATAAAATCTAATAGATTTGAAACTCGAGATTTTTTCTTCTCTTCGTCCTTCTCCTCCTCCTATCATTTCTTTTATTTTATTCTTTATTCTTTTTATTTTTCTTTTTTATATATAGCTTCCTCCATTCCAGCGAGATAAGCCATTGTTGATGATATTTCTATGAAAACTAAACGCCAAGGATGTCTCACAACGTGCTCGGCTTGGTCTCCTCTTGATCATCTCTTACTTCGAGATTATGCTGAGGTCTGCTGGGCTACTTTTATTATCTTTCCCTGAACCCCGAACTTTATTATCCCCTAGTGTTTATTCTCACGGGCATGAGGTTATAGGTAGAACGAAAATGCTCTGAAACATTTCAAAAATGGGTCAACAAATCGTCCCCAGACTACTTTTGACTATTTTTGGCTCGAGGGGCAGGCCCGACTTGAAATCATCCACGCCCTGCGAGGCGGAGCCTTCCCTGCGGTCCGCGCGCAGCGCAGCGGTGCCCTGCCTGGGGGGCCACGGGCGGCGCGAGGCGGCCGCAAGAGGGCGGCGGTGCCCGCGCCCTGCCGGCGCGCGGCCTCGGCGCGCAGGCAGGGCACCTCTGCTGCGGGCCAGCGGGGCCGACCGCGGCCACGAGCCGGGGCGTCGGTCGGACCTCCGTGCCCCGTGCACGCTGTGGCGCCGTGCGGGTCTCTGGTTGCCCGGTGGTCCAAGGTGCGCCTCGAGGGTCCTCGCCGGTCGGCGCCCCAAGCCTGGAAAAGTCTGGGCGGCGCACCGGGGCATCGGCAACGAAGAGGACGAGTCCCAACCCTGGGAGGGGGGAGCGGCCCCACCCTGGAGAGGGTGCCCGTGGCCCAACCCTGGAAAGGGAGAGGCCCAACCCTGGACCCCCCCCGCCCGAGCATTGGAAAGCACGGCAGATGGGGGAGGAGGAGGAGGAGGAGGAGGAGGAGGAGGAGGAGGAGGAGGAGGAGGAAAAGGAGGAGGAGGAGGAGGACGAGGAGGAGGAGGAGGAGGAGGAAGCGGCGACGGCGGCGAAACGGTGTCGGGCCGAAGTCGAACGAACCCGAGCTTAAACCACAATCCGTGGGTATTCGGGATTGTGCGAACTACCGTGCGCAGACGTATCTACGGTGGAAGATGACCCCACGGCGAGAGCCCCGAGTTGTCCTCGCTCGGCCACAACCGCCAGCACGGACTCGAATTAGGCTCCCAGGGACCGTTTTTTCAAGGCCCACGGTGCCCACGGGTAACCAAACTAACAAGCTGTTTAAAACTGAGAGGGGGCTCGGAAGGGGGCCCGACTGGGAGGAGTGGGGAGGCTGCCGGCACCAACGGGAGCCTTCTCGAACTCGCGGCTCACGACCCCGCTTCGATCCCGACGTCCTCGTCTCCCCCTCCTTCTTCGCAAAACCCTTGCGGAGAACCCTACCCCAGCCGGACACCAGGCACTCGAAGAACCCTACACGAAAATATCCCACACGACACGCTTCCCTTGGAGATACCCCAACACGCCTTCCCGCTTCCGTTTCCACTGCTCGACCTTTCCGTTTCCAATGCTCGGCTTTTCCGTTTCCAGGGTTAGGAACAGCCTTTCCAGGGCTGGCGGGAGCTCAAGTTTCCAGGGTTGAGACCTCGTTACTCGGGTTGGGAGTTTAACCGTCGTCGCCGAAGAAAAATGCACACGTCCGAGCGATGCCAAGGAATGCAGAATCGAATAACCCCCCCCAAAATGTACTCCGTAACTACCCGGGCCGTGTCCCGGCAACCTCGGCCGCGGCGGCTCCGCCCAGGGCCTCGGAAAGCCCGGCCCTGGCCTGCGGACGAGGGGCCCGGCACCAACTCTGCCATCGGCTCTCGGGGTTGACGAGCGTAAGACGAAGGCAACATCGAGACAAAATCGGACCGGTGCAATCGGCGGGTTTGGAATACGTCTCGGGCGCTGCGGCCGTTTCAGAGCGTTCCAGAACGCTCTGAGAGCGTTCCAGAACGCTCTGGAACGGATTTATGTCTATTCTAGGCCGGTCCCAAAGCGGCCGAAACTCCACGGCACGATTCGTTTCAATTCGTCCGCGTCATTTCGTCCGCATTTCATTTCGTCTGCTCCATCTCGTCAGAGTTTCATTTCGTCAGCTTCGGTTCGTCCGAATTTCGTTTCGCCTGATTCGATTCGCCCGGGAGAACGAAACGGAGTGAAAGAGGACAGAAAGAAAGAGGACGAAACGAACAAGGACGAAACGAAAGAGGACAAACACGACAGCGGACGAAACGAAAGTCCACTCCACTGTACAGGCCCATTCTTCGACGGCGGGGAAGCGTTGAATTAAATTTATCATCATACCTCTTCCCATTCCTCCCATGCCCATCCTTCCCCATATTTTTCCTGGACTCTCACTGGCGATTGGCGGTCGATGCTTCCCCCCTGGGCCAGTCCCCCCCTGTCGTTGCCCCTGATGGTGGCGGAGGGGGGGGGGGGGGGGCGAACGCGGTGGTACCACTCAAGGCCGCGTGAGGCTGCTCAGCTCAACGCCAGCGTGCCAGCAGAAGGATGCAGAGATGCACTCGCTGCAGGTGGGCGATTGGGGGGTCGATGCCCACCCCTGTCAGCGACCCCTGGTTTTCCGGTCCTACTTCGGCTCTCCGGCGGCTGCTCGGGACGGTCTGGACACCCCCAGCTTGCCGTCGCTCGGACGTCCATTTCCCGTGCATGTTTCGGCTTCGTGCGTGATTTTTTTGGCTCGATGGTCCAGGATGGTCCTCGATGGTTCTCGCCGAGAAAAAGTGCACACGTCCGAGCGATGCCAAGCCAGGATGCTCTCGGCGAGGCGCAGCTGCTGGAGAGCCTCCCGGGGCTGAACAACACCGCCGAGAACGGGCGAGCCCTCCCAGAAGCCTCGATCTCCCAGGAACCCGAACTGTTTCCCCGCCCCCTGGGCCGATGTCTCCGGAGATCCGACGCAGCAATGCATTGCAACATGATGAAACATCACGGCTGGATCCCAGGACACCATTTTCCTGCTGCACTTTCGGAGGCGATATCGATCTGTGAGGATCCCGGGGCTCCGAAGTGGCCCGGCGGAGCAGAGACAGGAACGCCAGGATCTCATGCTAAAGGCCACCCATCTAGGATCGGGGCAGATGGGGTCGTCGGAGGATCGCGCAGCATCGCCGATGCATCGGTGATGCATTGCCGATGCGTTGGCAGTGCACCAGCGGCATCGGCGATACATCGTCGCCGTCGGCGTGGAGAAATCGGGCTCCACATCGAGGCCCATCGCCGATGCATCGGCGATGCGGCGCGATCCACCGACCCCATCTATCGGGGGTGCTGCAGGTGCCCTTCCTTCCTTTTGGAGCTCCCGGGCCCCAGCGTTTCGCTTCCTTCTGGAGCTCCTGGGCCCCCTGGGCATCGTGAGGGGTGCTCGGGAGGCCTTTTGGGCCTCCCTGGAAATCCCTGGGGGCACCGTGGGCCAGGGACACTTCTAGCCCCACACCTCTTTCGTGGGTTCGACGAACAAATCGAGGTTGAATCGATTGAAGATCCCATGTGGAATCGGTTGAACATGCGCAGGATGCTCCGTAGATCTACGCAACATTCTACGTCAGGTTCGTGTCGTGCAGACTTCGGCATTGGTTTCTGACACCGCGGGCATCGTTCAACCTTGAACGATCGGCCGTTTCCGAAACGTCCAAATCGTTCCACATCGAACGATTCTGGGTCGCCCGCGGCGTTCAACGTTGAACGCCGCTGGCGGGGTCGCCGCCGGTGGACACGACACGAACCTGTCGTGCGCACTGTTGGCAGAGTCGACGAGCAGACCACTTCTGGGGCAGCTCGGCTCTGCAGTCGATCTCCTGCCCGACATCCGGGAGGCCTGCACACGCCCCCCTTGTCGCTGCCCCTGGCCGCCCTGGACCGCCGCGCCGCCGCCCGCGCCGCGGGTGCGCCGGCGGCGCGCCCCGGGCCTGAGGGGCAAGGACGCAGCGGGGGCCCGACCACAAGAAGCCTTCCACAGGAAACACAACTCTGAAACCCCCAGGACGGCCACTGGCTTTTGGTGTGGGAACGTCGCGCTTTCCACAGCAGAACCATCGAAACCCAAGACACCCAGGCACCCTGGAGGCAAGCAGGGGGTTTCTTGGCACGGGCCCTCCCTTGTAGGGGGGAAGGGGGACAGGCTGAGAGGGGGGAAGCATCGACCCAAGACGAGGCCAGGACGAGGACTAACTCGGACAAGTCGAAGAGGAAGTCGCGGGACGAGCCAGGACGAGGGTAAAATCGAGGGAGGATGGATCGAGAATTTCTGAGATCCAGCAACTCTGGAGGACGTATCGGGCGCCGCGGCCTTCTCAGAGGGTTCCAGAACGCTCTGAGTGCCTTCCGGAACGCTCTGGAACAGATTCATCCTCGTCTCATCCCCGTCCGAGATAGGCATGCCACGACATGTTCGTAGAACCATCGAGTGTTTTAAAAGCAAAAACAATGTTCTTAGGACCTGAGCCCATACGCCCGATGCATCAGCACGAGACTGTCTCAGCCAGACATGTTCTAAGAACATGTCATGGATACCGCGCAATGTTTTGAGAACCTGCCTGTAGGCACGCCGGGGCGTTTCGCCACTGCCTGAGACCTGGAGTGGGCGATACACCGCCGACAGAGCAGCGATAGGTGCCCGAAAGTGACTCCGAACGTTCCTGGGCGGGGTGGCCGAGCCATCGGGACCCCATCGGCGATAAAATGGGCGCGTTGCTCCTCCTCCTCCTCCTCCTCCACCTCCTCCTCCTCCTCCTCCTCCTCCTCCTCCTCCTCCTCCTCCTCCTCCTCGGGGGTCGATGCGTCCCCCCCTGAGTCGATCCCCCCTCACGTGTCGGCCACACGCAGTGAGCGACCCTGGGCAATCGTGCCCTCTGGTGCGCGGCCTGCGGGGCGCCGCGGGGGGGGGGAGGGCCAAACCCACGCGCGCGCAGGACGCTGCTTTCGCATCGCCCTCAACTGTCTAGGGACCCCAATGTGCCCGAGGAGGGGGAGGCGGGGGGGGGGGAGGAGGAGATGGAGGAGGAGGAGGAGGAGGAGGAGGAGGAGGAGGAGGAGGAGGAGGAGGAGGAGGAGGAGGAGGGAGAACGAGGACGAGGACGAGGACGAGGACGAGGAGGAGGAGGAGGAGGAGGAGGAGGAGGAGGAGGAGGAGGGGTCGCCTATGCCCTTCGGAGAAACCCTCCAGCCGCGGGGGGGCCAAACCCACGCGCGCACTTCGCTGCTTTCGCATCGCACTCAACCGTCTAGGGGCCCCAATGTGCCTGCACCCGCATTCTGGACCCCTGACGTCATGACTGATACGTTTCCTAAAGGGGCGCCAGCGAAAGGGACTTCTGAGACTGGGGCATTGCATCTGAGACTTCGATGAGTGCGAATGACAGCGTCATGTGGCGACCCTGTGGGCAAAGCCGAGCGGACCCTGTGGGCAAGACCCTGTCGGCAACGCCCGTCTCAAAAGTCCCTTTCCCTGGGGTCCATTTTTGGAACCGCATGACTGACTTGTTCCTAACGTCGACACCCAGAGGTCTCGACCCGTTCCCAGGGCCGTTTTTTCATCCCGAGCCGTTGTTTGACGGTCCCGAGGGCCGGCAAGGGGGACCCCAGAGGGCCCGCACCAAAGGTCGCTCCGCTCCCCGAGGACAGGCCACTCTTGCCACTCTTGCGTGCACACGACAATTGCCTCGGGAACGCACTGGCCGGAGTCAAAATGCAAGCAAGCCTGGACCAATGAGGCCTTGCGGGATCCCGCGCGCAAGCCCGGGCCAGTGCAGCCCTGGCTCTGCAGGATCCTGCAAGACTGGCGCCCTGGCTGCTCGCCGCTTGCATTGACCCCCATTGCCCGGAGCCACGCCGCTGGAGAGGAGGGGGGAGGGAGGGGGGGAGGGAGGAGGAGGGAGGAGGGTGGAGGAGGCCGGAGGAGGGGAGGAGGGAGGAAGAGGGATTGACGATGGGAGGAAAGAGGAGCGGAGGAGGGCTGGGGATGGCTGGGTGAGGGAGGAGGAGGAGGGAAGGAGGAGGAGAAGGAGGAGGAGGAGGAGGAGGAGGAGCAGGAGGAGGAGGAGGAGGAGGAGGAGGAGAGGGAGGAGGAAAG
>CAUYUJ010013025.1:296138-448819 GCA_963575745.1 Prorocentrum cordatum | reverse complement strand
CACACACACACACACGCACGCACACACACACACACGCACACACGCACACACGCACACACACACACACACACCTCCCAGACAAACCGCGCGCGCCGATGCAGGCGCCTCGATCCCCGTCAGAGGGTCCATGTCGGGCCCCCGCCACATTCGCATGCCCGCGCCCTCCGCGTGGCTTGGCGGGGCCCTTCTGCGGCCATCCCTTCAGGGCCTCGGGGGGGGGGGGGGGGGGGGGAAGGGGGGCTCCATCGAACGCGCGCTGCCGGAGATGGGCGCGCCTGGCGGGTTTGAGGATGGGTTCGCCCCCCCCCCCCCCCCCCCCTCCCCGCGGGGGCTCCGATGAGGAGCGATGACGCTTGTTGGTGGTTGCCTCTTCGCTCCCCCCCCCCCCCCCCCCCCCCCGCCCCGCGCGCGCGGCGCTGCCTTGCGCGCGCGTTGCCCAGGCGGGCGGGTTGTTTGATAAGTGCCGCTTGGGCGTATACATGTATGTTCGTGTTCTTCTGTATTCGAGTCCCCTTGGGGCTGCATTTGGCACTCCTGAGCACTTGCGAGTCCCCCATTCTCGGTCACGGGCGGCCCCGTGCGGGTTCCTGCGGCCTAGCGAGGATTGCCGCTCCAGTTCGTGGCGCCAGTTTTGGCCAGCGCAAGCTTGACGTGTCAGGGGTGGGGTGGTGGTGGGTGGGGGGGGGGGGGGAAGCTCGGTGTTCTGAGAGTCAGGCTGCCGTTCCTGGGGCCGCCCTGGGGCCGTCGATGGTCATCCTGCTCGCCCGTTGGAGTGCCGAGGGCCCCTCTCGGCGGCCGCGCAAGGGCCCCTGGCGGAGGGATGGTCGTCACCCACGGCGGCCCCGTTTCATTCTGGGGGTGGGGTCGCATGGCGCCACCAGCCACCCGAAGCAGGATCCTCCGAAGCGCCCCGCGGGATCGCCGCATTTGCGCCCCTTTCCCGACGGCATCTGGCACGCCCGCTGCCTCCCCCCCAATCACCCCACCACTCCCCCTCCTCCCCCCCCCCCCCAGGTCGACCTCTCCACCGACGACGCCGTGGAGCGCTTCTGGCGCGGGCTCCACACCCGCAAGTTGTTGACGAGCAAGGGCGAGCGCATCCACATGGGGAAGTTCCAGCAGCCCGTGCAAGCAGCGGGGAAAAGCATCGAGCTCTTCGGGTTGAAAGCGTACCTGACCAACGTTGCGGCGCTCAGCTTGGGCTTCAAGGGCGCGGATCGCAAGAAGCCTCCGCCGCCGCCTCCCGCGCCCGAGGTCGCCGCGCCCGAGGGCGCCAGCAAGCTGACGCTCAGGCAGGCGTCGGCTATGTCCTTCGGGGAGCAGTGCGCCAACCAGCTGGACCGCGCGGCCTACCTCTACGGCGACGCCAGCAAGTACCACATCATGAAGATGCTCGTGAATGTGCTGGGGAGCACGGCTGAGTTTCACGGGAGGCCCGCTTGGGCTTGCAAGTCGGCCCCGTTGGTGCCCGATTGAGGGATTTGGCCCGCTCGCTGGCCCCGCGTGCCCCGCCTCGCGCGCAACGCCACGGCGGTGCCCCCGCCATGCGTGCCGAATGTGTGGGTCATCGTTTATTTTCAGGTGAGGCCAGCGGGGCCCCCATATGTTTTTTTGTTGGGGAAACCATTGGCCGCGTGCCTCCATTGGCGCGCATCCGTGGCCCACATAGACGCGACCAATTACGATGGGGAGGGCGTGGCGGAGGATGCGGGGAGTTTTTTTTTTTTGAGGGGGGGTGGGGAGGTGACGACGACGCGTGGGGGGGGAGACCCTCTGTTCTGGGGTCGACGTTGGCGCCCCGCCCCCGATGGGGGGGGGAGGTTCTGGGCATCGGTGGTGTCGTCGTCTTCGTGGCTTCGTCGTCGTGGCTCTGACTGCGTCGCATTGTCATCATGGTGCTCCCAGCGTGGCCCCCTCGGGCCATCGTCATCGTGTCTGGCCTGTCGCGGCTTCGTTCTTGCAGCGGGCCTGGCGCAGTGCTGCTCACCAGCCCCATCCTTGCTACCCCCCTGCTGTCCCCGCTCCGAGGCAGAACGCTGGCCTGCGTTCGCAGGATGCCACCATCCCTTGGGAGCTCAACATGCTGCGCGGGGGGATTCACATGCCCATGAGGCTGAGCGTTCAGGTATTGAACACCAGGCAGCTCTACGCCGAGATGGGCATCGAGACCACGTGGCCGACCCAGCAGCTCTTCCTCGACCATCCGCGGGTCGTGCGCTCGGATGTCGCGGCGAACAGGATGTTGTCGTTGGTGTCGGCGTTGTGCGTCGAGCACGCGAGGCGCGGCATGCCCTTTACTCATGGGTACCCAAGGCGCCAGGTGATGTTGCTATGCCCGAAGCTCCGCCCCAAGTTCTTGCGGGAGTTCAAGGGCGACCTCGCTCTGTTCGACGAGCTGAAGGATGCGGCCTTCCCAGGTGCCGAGCAGATGAGGTCCAGGAGCCTCTTCATGAAGATGAGCGTAAAGCACTTGAAGGCCGTTAGACGCCGAGGATTGGACGCCGACGCAGAGGCTCGTTCCGCTTTGCTCGTCCGTCGCCCTCGTCGCCGCCGTCGCCCATTCGCCCCCCCCCCCCCCTCCGCCCTCCGCCTCAGGGCGCGGATGTGGCAGGTAGCTTGGGGCGGTGGGCAGTGGGGTTTGGGCCAGGTCGCGCGGGTGGGTGGCGCGATTTCGGGCTCGGACGGGCGAGGGTCGGGGGCCGCGGCTGCGCTCGCACCGCCCGCGCCGCACAGGCTCCTGGAGCATATCAAGGCCAAGTGCGCGCGCATCATCGGGAGCCAAATCGTCGAGGATTGCTTCAACAAGGCCAAGGGCAGAGTGGACTGCCAGAAGAACACCATGTCCAGCGCTCCCGCCACGATGGCCACTTGCATCGACGCGAAGGTGATCGAATCGGTCCACAACTTCAAGCCCATCGGGGTTGGCACGGAGTCGGTTGCGAGGAACAGCGCGTTCGCGCCATCCACGTTCAAGCCGAGGTTGCAGCAGAGACACCTCGACGACCAGACGAAGGCGCTCAAGCTGTGGGAGGTGGCGGGGTTTGGAGAACCATCATGGTGCAGCCCAGGGTCACGGGGCATGTTTGCGCCCCGCGCGGAAATCGAGGTCTTGCGACAGTGCAAGCAACAGCGCAAGATGGGGTACGTCGACAAGAAGTTCTTCTGCCGCTTGGTGCACCAGGGCGTGGCCATCCAGCACACCTCCGAGAGGGACAGGGCCTGGCATCTTGGCATGGGGACGTTGGAAGGGGGCTTGGCCGTGACATGGCCGCTGGTGCCCGACGGCGCCCGTGGCGACATTTTCATCATCGACGCGAAGTCGGAGATGCAGCTACTCGTGATCGTTGACCCGTCCGAGTGGAGCGCAGCACCTATTCGCCTCGACTCGCCGCTTCGCCAGGCGGTGGAGCGCGAGCTCCACCAGCTCGCGGGCGCGACGACGGGGGCCACCGAGGTCAACGTGAAGGCTTGGGAGACGTTTCTTAAGGTGTGGCGGGGGGGGGGGCGGAGTATGGGGGGGTGGATGAGGGAGACGCAGGAGGGCGGCGCGATCGGTTGGAGGTGCGTGCGGGGGGAGGGGCGGGGTGGTGGTGGTGGTGGTGGTGGTGGTGGTGGAGAGCGGAGGATCAGGGTGAGGTGGGAACTCGGTTCTGGGGCGAAGAGAGGGGGGTGGGGTCGGGGGGCAAGGCAGGTTGGAATGGGGGGCAGGGGGATCGGTGGCCTATGAAGGAGGGCGAAGGGCGAGGAGCGCACGGATGAGATGAAGCGGGGGCGGAGAGGGCGGAATGTTGCCGCCCGAGGCTAGCCGCGAGTACGGGAACAAGATGGTGAGAGTGTCAATGATCCCCCCCCCCCCCAGCCTTTGATGAAGTGCGTGGCCGAACAGGGGTTCTTCCCCTTGGGCGCGAGCTACCTGAAGGACGTGTGCGACGCCATGGAGTGACAGTACTCGTCCACGACGATGGCTGGCCTCCTCCAGTCGATGGCCGAGAACATCTGGCCTGGTTGCGGCCCCGAGCAGAGCGACAAGGTCTTGGCGGCCCGCATGGCGAACTTTGACGATGTCGATGGGCTCGAGGACCTGCTCGGAGTCGAATGGGTGACGGACATGTTCGACAAGTCTACGGCAGACGAGGTTCCCGACGATATCAGGTCCGCCAAGTCGATCAAGGTGTCGCGGTCTGAGTTCCTGAGCGAGTATGACCGCTTCAAGGATCGCGCGTTTTCGCCCGCGCGCGGGCCGTATCCCTCCTTGTCGCCCACGCCCCTGCACCACCGCTCGCTGTCATGCGTTGCGATCCCCCCGCGTCGCGGCACCTCGCGCATCGCCCCCATGATGTCCCCCGCCCCCCGTCTTCCCGAAGGGCCTCGCCCAGCCCCCCACCCCTCCGCCCCCTCGCAGTTCCTGGCAGGCCGCCGTGCCGGCGCTTTTCGCACCGCCGCCAGCCCACGGGCAACGATTCCCAGGCGAGTTGCTTTGACCAGCGCCCGAACACGCGGCGCTATGAGGACGGGTGTCATCAGTCTTGTCGCTCGCACACCCTTTTCAAATCTTGAAAGGGTGCCCTCGCGCACCCCCCCCCCCTCCCACCCCGCGCAGGAGCGCTGGGGGTGCCCCGATGCGGCGTTGAGTGCGATACGATGCGTCAGAGGGGGGGGGGGGGGGGGGCGTGGGCGCATGCCCAGCTGCGCGCCCACCTTGGGAATGCGCAGCGGACGCCATCTGAGGTTAGCCTTGGGGGGCGGCGGGTGGGCATGTGTTGCGGGGGCTTGCGTTGGCTGAGGGGCTAGCTTGGGGGTGCACTTGTTCCCGCTCGTAGCATTCTCGTGGCCCTGCGGGGGTATATTGCCCGCCCGAGGGCCCCGACGGGGCCCCGATGGGGGCGCCAGGGAGAACCGAAGGGAACGCAATGACAAATCCACAGCTGTCAAGGAGAAGCGGCGCCCCCCTCAACGACCTCCCCCCCCGTTGGCATTCTTCGGGGCCCCGTCAGGGTCGCGATATGGCGCCGTGAGAGACCCGAGAGGGTGCCGAGAGGGTTCTCAGACGAGCCAGGATGCGTTCAACTGGGGGTCTGTATAGACAGACTTCTCGGCACATCCATCTTCGGCACCTCGCGACCTCTTGTTGGGCCCTCTTGGAGCGTATTGCGAGTTGTATTGGGATGAGGAGGGCGCCTTTGACTGTCCCGCCCCACCTTGAGGACCGCCTCGGAGGAGAGCGCGCATCCTTGGACCGCTCCTGGTAGCGCGTTAGATCGGGCAAGTTGCGCCCGAGTTCCATGCCCATGTGGGTTCGCGTCGGGGGCTGGAGTGCGCCCCCGCCTGGGGGGGGGCTTTTGGGCAGTATTGAGGCGATCGTTGGAGCCTCTTGGGCCGTTTGGGGCAGTTCTTGGCCCGAAAAGGCGCGGACCGCAAAAACCTTCAAACACAATTGAGCAATCAATGGTTTTGCCTCTTGGTGCCCTCGTCGGGAACCCCTTGGAAGCCCCTCGGGCAGTCTCGGGGCCCCCTTGGACTGTCGTTCGGCCATACGGGGCCATCTTGGAACGCTCTTGGACGATCTGTGGGTCTGTTGGAGCGTTCTTGTGCCGTCTTGGAGCCCTCTTGGAACCCCCCTCTTGGGGGTATATTGGGCCGTCTTGGGCGTTTCTTCACTCGTCTCGGGCGCCTCTTGGCCCGCCTCGGGGAGGGGGGGGGCTGGCCATTGCATCCATCCACCGCCGCCTCGCCCCTCCCCTGGGCCCTTCCATTTAGGGCTTCGCCCCGCCAGAACGTTCACCACCCGTACCTCGCTCTGTCTGTTAAGCACCCCACCCATATGCTTAATTTCCGCCACCGCGGCCGTCTCGGTTCGACTCGCGCCTCGATTTGCGGGCGCCGCTCGCAGTCTGATATCGGAGAGGTGGCCATGGTGCCCTGGAACGCCCAGGCGCAGGCGGGCGGGGCCGCGCCAGCGCTGGCGCGGCGGCGCTCGAGGACGCCAACGCCGCTCAGGGCCGCGGCGCCCGCGCAAGGCGGCATCGGGTACAGGGCGCGCCTTCGGCATCGGCACGCCGACGCCGCGGCGGAGCCTACGCGCGAGCAGTGGAAGGTTTGCGCTTCAGTCGGGGGGGGGGGGGGGGCGGCGAAGGGAACGATGGTAGACCGTCAGGCTGGGCGGGCCGTGGGCCGCGGGCCGCGGAGCGGTGACGATGGAGGGGGGGGGGGGTAGTGGTCGCCGACGTCGCCGTGGAGCGCCCCCTCCGATCCGAGTTCCCCGATCGAGCTCCTCCACCGCCGCCTGCAGAATCGGGTCGGGCGGGGGCGGGGGCGGGAGGGGCTCGTCCAGGGGCTCGGGGGGGTGGCTCGACGGCGGCGCGGGCGCTCATTTCTCTGTCCAAGGCGCGTTGCCTCAGGGCCGAGTGGACGAACCGCGTGCTCTGGGAGCACACAGTCGAGCAAATTCACTTCCACAGGGACCTTGTCGACGCCCTGTTGCGCAGGCACCATCGTTATCGTTCACCTGATGCTGATCCTGGAGAGCGCCCAGCCGTTATATTGCCCGTGCGTGGCGGGGGCGATTCATTGAGTGGAGACAGCAGCGACGACGAGGCTCGGGGCTCGGAGGTCATGGGCTCCGCCTATGGGGTCGGCCAAGGAGGACCGCAACCCGCCCGCCGTCGCGACCCGACTACCGTCGCCAGCGCGGCCGCCGACCTGGCGCCTCCAGCTCGCCAGGTTCGACGGAGCATTCCACTCCCAATGGCGTTCTGGACGCCCCGCCAGTCCGAGCGGGCCCGCGCGATGTACCTCGATGATGGCAGCACGGGCTGGGGGCCGGAGCCCAGCAGGTGAGCCTCGTGATCGGGTAGGAGGCGGGGGGGGCCAGCCCCGTGATGGCGGGCAGTCTCGCGCGGCCACTCCCAGTCTTACTCTTCTTGCCTCCTGGCCATGCCCCGAACCCCATCGCTCGCCCGCCCCTGCGTCTCTACAGTTGCGTCTCCCTTCCAGCGTGGTTTTGCGATGGCCTCTGCCCCCTCCCGCGCAGATCGGGCGGCTGGGCATTTCGGCGGCCGCTCGTGCCGCGAAGCTCGGCAGCGGCCGACCCGCCCATCTTGCGACGGCAATGTGTGGTTCCAGGCGCGGCCTTGCGGCCCTGGCCAGGTGCGGCCTCAGCAGCCCGCCCAGGAATGTTGTGCGTGTAGGGCACGTTGCCATTGGCTTGCTATCCCAACTGCCGAGATGCGCAGTCGGCCTAGGCGTTGCCTTGGCGCCGGCTTCCTCTGCAGCGCCAGGCTCACGAATGGCCAGCTGTACAACGTATTGGCCTTCGGCCCATCCCGCCACCGTGCTTGGGTTGTATGTAAGAGGCCTCTTGGATGTTCGTTGGGGTATCGTGGGGTGCCCCTCGGGGGCGTCTTGGAGGCAGTTTGGAAGCCCCTGGGGGGCCGTTTGGGTGCCTCTTGGGGTTTATTGTTCTGCCTCTCGGGGTCCTCGCGGGGCCTCTTGGGGGCCTCCTGGGTTGTCCTGGGGGCCCCTTTGGGGCTTCCTGGGGGGCTTCGTGGAGCAGAAATCTCGAATTGTCGGTGATGTTCCCCCTCCGTGGCCCCTCTTCGGGCCGTCGTGCTCTCTCAGGCCGTCTTGAGCGCCTCTTGGGCAATTGCGGGGCCCTCCTGGGCGGCCTTGGGGCCCTCTTGGGCGCCTCTTGGGCCGCATTGGGGCGGTCTCTGGGGCCTCGTGGTCCTTCTTGGAGCTTCGGGGGCTCGAACAGGCGAGAACCCCCACAGCATCGACAAGCACAATGTTGAACATCAATGGCTTTGGCTTCTTGAGGCCCTCTTGGGAGGCCTTTTGGGGCGCTCTCGACGCCTCCTGGAAGCTTCGTGGGCGGTGTTGTGGCAATGTTGGGCGCATTGGGGCGTTATTGGGCCGTCTTGGAGGCCTCTTGGGCCCCCTCGGGCGCTTCTTGGGGCCCGCTTGGCACGCCTTGCCTTCTGGCCTCTTGGGACATCCACGCGAGGGCGCCCATGGGCCCCCACGAGCGCCCGAGCGCGCCCACGAGCGCGCGAGAGCGCCTGAGCAATTTGAGAAGTTGGGGCCCCATCCCTTAGACTATTAGAATGCGTGGTCCAGGGTAGAGAACCCTTGGGGGCTTGAGTGGGGACACTCCACTCCGTGCCTCGAGGCACGGTGGCGGACACCGCGCTGCGATGCATGGCCCGTTCGAGGGGGGTGGGTGGGAGCGCGCGCCCAGTTTTGTTGTTTATCAGAGCCCGTTGTGTCTCGCACCCGAGCGACATTTGCCGCGATGGTTGCATTCGCAGATGAGGGGTCGTCAGCATGGGGGGGGCACTGCGGTGATGGGCGGATCGGGTGACATTGCCTCCGCTTTTGTGTTCCTTCCCCTATAGGTCTCAGAATTGGTCGTCGGCCTTTAGCGTCGCCCCGCTCCTTCCCCCGTATGCCAGTCTCACCCTCGGTGCCCCTTGCTACCGTCACCCTTGCATTCCCCATCCTCAAACCTCGCTCTCGCTTGCAATGTCGCCGCGCTCGCCGTGGTGGTCGCCGTCGTCGTTCTCCAGTGGCCGCCGTCAGCGTCGTCCTGCCCGTTGCCGCAGGTCATCGTCGCCGTCGCCGCGGTCGTCGCCGCCGTCGGCGTCGGTCGGTCGGTCGTGGTCGTTGCTGCCGCGTGCGCCGCAGCCGACGTCGCCCGTGCTGTCGCCGTCGTTCGTCGCGCCTCTGCGTCGACGCACGCCCGCCGTCGCTGTCTCAGTCGTCCCCGCCCTTGTCGTTTGAGCCATCGCCGCGGCCGCTGTCCCCGTCGCGGTTCGTCGCGATTGTTGGGTACATGTTGGCGATGGTATCCATATCGGGGGCACCTCCGTAGGGTTGGGGTGGCCTGTTGTCGCGGCGAGCGGGCGTCGTTTTCGTGCAAGGGGCCCCACCGTTGGCGGCTGTCGACTGGGATCGAGGGGTGGCGGGCGGAGTCGGCCGCAGGTCGTGTCGTCACCATGTGTCGGGGCACGGGTTCGAGTCGATCGCGCCGCCCGCTTGTTGATGCGGGGGCCCGCCCCTCCCCCCGCTCTCGCAATAAATTTTGCGCCCCTCAGGGCAAGACGCACGGCAAGCCCGCGGGAAGCGTCAGGAACAGGCAGCACCCGCTCCACGGTTTGCGCTTCCCGAAGGAGCCGCCGTCCGCCGCGGACGACGTGGCGCATGCGCAGGTGAAGCCTTACTTCCGGCCAGACACTTACGTCTGGCGCTCCAACGGCGAGGGCGCCTGGTTGTTTAACCAGCCGTCCATCTTTCGGCGGGGTAGGCACACGTGGGCGCAGCACGGGGGGTCGTCCCAGAAGGCCGTCCGTGCGTGCATGCAAGAAGCATGGGCTAATTTCCTCGAGGCCCACCGCCTCCCCCGCTCGCACTGCCCCATCAGCGATTTATTTTAAGCAACGGTGCGATCGAACTAGGGTCCTGGGGCCAGCCGAGGGCAGGGCGGAGCCATTACCAACCATGAGAGCACGGGGGTAGACACTTTGGACCGTTCAATTGCACCTCGGACGGCGTCGCGCCTCGCCAGGGCACTGCAGGGAAGGGTCATCCTCCCATGCGGCGGGTTCAGTTTGCTTCCTCGGCCGAGGGGTGGCTGAGTATTACTCTTGGTGGCAGGTCATACCTGCCGTTCGCTGCGCTCTCGGAGCAAAACAATGCCAGTCGTCTCATCGGGATGTCAGGTAGGTTTGGCAAGTGCCGATGCGGCCGTTGGATGCGCGTTCCCCGGTGGATCGGCGATGCTGCGGGCGAGGGGAAAGGTGAGTCGGGGAATGGGGCAGGCGGGGGGGCCCCGTGTCAGCGCGCAGGTGGCGCCTTGCCCGAGAGCCTCGAGTGCCCAAGGGGATCGGGCGCACGTCGGCCCCTCGCCCCCTCTCCCCCCGCGGAGGGCATGTCAGCTTCAGGGCCGACGGGGCTTGTCGACGGGCAGTCGAAGCGCTTCGACGTCGAGGACGCTTCTGGCGAACCAGTGCACAAGGGGATTCAACTCTTCATGGTCACCCCATTGGGTAGACTAGACTCGTTGCTGCATTCCGTGGCATTGGGCGCCCTCCGCGACTCCTCGGGCTCGCGGGCGTTAGCAGGTATATCTGTTCGGGGCCCCGTGTTTAAGATCAGCCCCTCCAGATATATTGTCCCCACCCCGCCTGAGGGGGATGGGGGCTCGTGGTCGTGGCCGAGGGGTATCCCGATCGACTCCATTCGGAGGCGGGTCGGCTGGGCTCGATGGGGCCTCGCATCACGTCGACGGGGGTGAGAGGCGGGGGGGGGGGGGGGGGGGGGGGGGGGGGAAGGGCCCAGCTCCAGCGCGTCACCGTGCAATGTCGAGGGTCCACCCAGTGTCCCGCGTATTTGGGCCGCTTATCGGTCGGGATGTGGAGCGGCATCGTGCCCATCGGATGGCGTGGCCTCGCGGCGTTCGCCATAATTCCTCGCGGCACCGCCCCCAGGGGTGGAGACCGTCAGAGGGAGTGCGCGGCGAGTGGAGGAGGCTTCTCTTGGCATCCCCGCCCGCCCCTTGTTCGGGATCCCCCCAAGAGGAGCTCCGCACGAAGGGGCTCTTGCGCGTGGCCGAGCCGTGGGACATCGGCTACGTCGTCGTTCGCGGCCCGTCGTGGGATGACGGCAACCTCGGCATGTTCGACGGCGGCCGCGGCTGTTCGGGCTACACCGTTCCTCCGAACGACGACCATTTCAAAGCTTGGGTGAAGTTCATGCTGTGGGGTGCCGACGACGGCTCTACGTCGCCGCGTGCATTCACGGGGTGGCACATGGGGCACCACTGGATCAATCGCGCGATCTGCGCAGAGTTCCCCTCGGGCCGCGGCGCGCACGTCTTCCCGGCGAATGATCGCCACCGCTTCGAGCTGCAGGTTGTCGACGGGATGTCCCTCATGTCGGACGTCGACCGCTTCTGCGCGCTGCGCAACCTCCTGCTCCAGGTGCAGAACCTCTTCGCAGAGTGGCCCCCCGAATTCATGCAGTGCAACGACCTCGCGGTCGACGTCCAGATGGTGATTGAGCTCGAGAAGGCGTCCATCCAGTGGATCAAGGGCGGCGTGCAGGCGAAGCTCGACGACAAGATCGCCAGGGCGCTCTCCGACCAGGCCGAGGCGTTCAAGAAGAGGAAGCTGCAAGCCCAGACGAGCGCCCCCAAGGACATCGACGACGACGACGACGACGCCGACGACGGCGACGGCGGCGGCGGCGACGACGTCGACGCCGACGGCGGCGACGACGCCGACGACCACGACGAGCGAGGGCGACGACGACGACGACGCCGACTTTGGCGACGTCGACGACGACGTCGACGTCGGCGACGGCGTCGACGATGCCGGCGACGACGCCGACGACGACGTCGACGACGCCGACGCCGACATGGACGTCGCCGTCGGCGCCGACGACGACGACGACGCTCGCCGTCGACGCCGCCGCCGACGACGACGACGCGTCGACGTCGAGGTCGACGTCGACGTCGACGTCGCCGTCGTCGTCGTCGACGTCGTCGGCGTCGGCGTCGAGGAGGATCCGCCGCCGAGTGGCAAGCGCCGCAAGATCAATTGAGCTTGCGCCGCGGCGCCGCGCCGCGCCCAGGCCGAGAGCGCGCCGAGAGCGCGCCGTGGCGGGATGGGGGTGCCCCTCCTCCGCTTCTCGCCTCACCTCTCACCTTCGTTCCCCCCCCATCTCCGCGCTCCCCTCCTTCCTTGCTCTCATTTTTCTCCACTCTCCCTCCTTCCTTGCCCTCCCCCCCCCTGGCCTTCCCTCTTTCCCCCATGCTGCCATGCCGCCCCTCTGGCTTCCTCTCTTCGCCCGCCCCTCATTCCCCGCCTCGCTCCCCTCATCCGCCGAATCGCACCTCGCCCCAGTTCGCCCTCGCTACCCCTCCCCCCTCCTCTCGCGGTGGTCGGGCACCCCGATCCCTCTGGCTTCCTTGCCGCCCGCGTGGTGGAGGGCGGCGACTGGTCTCGTGGCGGGAGCGCCATTTCCACACCTCCCTCCCTCCACCTCTCACCGCCGTCGCCGCTGTCGCCATCGCCATTGCGGGGGTGGGGGGTTGGTGGAAGGGGGGGGGGCGAGGTAGGGAGTAGCACATGCGAGGCGGGGGCAGGGAGCACGGGAAGACGGAGGCGGGCGCAGGGAGGAAGAGGGGAAGGAGGAGGGGGGGGGGGAGGAGGAGGAGGGGGGGGCGGGAGGAGGACGCGGAGGAGGAGGAGGGTAGGTGTATAGGAATGGGCAGGCGATCTAGGAAGTAATGCCCTCCTACCTCTCTTTCCCTCCCCACTCCCTCCTCCTCGCTCTCCTCCGTCACCTCCCTCCTTCGCCTCGCTCTCTTCCGCCGCCCGTGCGCAGGTCCACTTGGAGACCTGCGCGCGTTTTGCTGGAGGGCGCCCTGGGTGACGGGATCGGGGGTGGGGGGTTGATTTTGCCCACTCAATCGGCGCTGCCTGAGGTGGTCGCCGGGCCAGCCAGCGCGCCTAACGCAGGGGTCTGGTGGCTCGCGCCCCTGGGCCTGGAACCTGCGACCTCTCGACGACTGCAGCGCAGGGCGCCAGTCACCACGCATTGCGACCGAAACCATTGCCACAGCCAGCATGTCGCCTCGACCACAACGCTGCGACCACGCGCTACGACCACAACAACTCTTCTTCGTCTTCTTCCTCTTCCTCCTCCTCCTCCTCCTCCTCCTCCTCCTCCTCCTCCTCCTCGTCCGTGCACCTCCCCCTCCAGCGGGGGCGCCGGCGCGGCCGCGGGCGCGGCGCCGCGCCGGGCGCGGCGACCGCGGGCGCGGCTGCGCTCGCCACGCGGCGCGCAGAGACGGCGGGCTTCCCCTCGGACTCCGGGAGGCCCCGCCGCCGCGAAGAGGAGGGGGAGGGGGGGGGGGGCGGCGGGGGAGGAAGAGGAGGAATATGAGGGAGATGGGGGGGAGGAGGAGGAGGAGGAGGAGGAGGAGAGGAGGAGGAGGAGGAGGAGGAGGAGGAGGGGGAGGCGGAGGAGGACGAGGAGGAGGAGGAGGACGAGGACGAGGACGAGGACGAGGACGAGGGCGAGGAGGAGGACGAGGACGAGGACGAGGACGAGGACGAGGACGAGGACGAAGACGAGGACGTCTCTTCGGGACGTCTCGCTGGGCAGGGGGGTCGCGCATCGCGCCCCCCCGCCGCCCCAATCTCTGGCTCGCTCAGCGCGGCGCCAGCGCGCGGCGCCAGGCAGGCTGACGGCCCCCGCGCCCCCTGCGAGGCTTGTGGGCCGCAGGTCCGCCCCGCGAAACTGGCGGCGCCCTGGTCACTTGCTCGAGCCGCCTGCGCCTGCGCCTGCGCAAGGCTTGCGCCTCCCAGGCCGCCTGCGCCTGCGCGCGCCTCGCGGGCGGCCGGTCCGCCCCGCCAGGCTGGCGGCGCCCTGGCCGCCCGCGCGACCCACCTGCGCCTGCGCGCGCCGCCCTCCCCAGCTCAGCTAATTCAGCGTAGGCCCCCCAGCTCGGGATGCCCAGGCCGGGGCCCGCCGGCGATGTCACCATGGCGCGGTTAGACGCTGCTGGAGGCCAGATCTCGTGTAGCAGTTGGGAGAAATATGACCTTGCACGCGCGCATTTGACCTGGCCCTGGTCCGCTCGCGCCGTTCCTAAGGGGCCCGCCTGCCGGAGGATATGCGCGTTTCGCACCGTTTCATTTCCCAGGGGGAGTCCGAGCAGGTGGGGTCGGAGGATCGCCCCGCGTCGGCGATGCATCGCCGATGCGGTGCGATGTGGAGCTCGGCGTTCTCCACGCTGGCGGCGCCGAGGCTTCGCCGACGTGGCCGATGCATCGCCGAAGCGGTGCGAGCCTCCGACTCCGTCTACTTTCCTTTCAGCCGCAGGAGGATAGACTTCGATGGAGGCTGGTCGCGCCGGCCAGCGGCAGCGCCGCGGCGGTTGGCGCCCAGGGCGCCGCTCCCGGCCTCGTCCGCATTGGCCTCCCTCGCCGCCGCCCCGCTGGAGATGGCTGCTGCCGTCCCCTGCGCCGCCGCGGCGTCCGCCGGGGCGTTGAGGCCGTCTCGCCAGGCCGCTCGGGTCTCTTCGCGCCTGGCCCGCTCGGCCTGGCACGAGGCGCAGGAGGAGGATGAGGCGGGGGAAGAGGACGAGGAGGAGGATAGGATAGGATAGCACCATGACGATGTCAATGAAACAAAAGGATCGGGCCACCCCTGAGCTTGCCGTAGAAGGAGGCGAACCAGAAAGCGACCACCACGACCCAGTACCCGGACGGCATGAGCAGGAAGCGCGAGGAACAATTACGATACCTCGCACGAGTACCTCACTCCAGAAACGTATGCTGCCGAAATTTCACCCCTTCCAACCAGCCACCCATATACAGAGCTACAAGCGCCGAAAAACGGTACGAAAATCACACCTCGAGCATTCATGGGGCCCGCGGGGCCCGCGCAGATTTGCAGCAAGCTCATCCCAACCCACCAAATGATAGTAGGACAGAAATGCCAAGCCGTCGATGCTGAGCAATCCAGCCGAAGAAATGAGACATCCCACGAACGCCAAGACACTGTGCGAGCCGTTCTGCGAAGGAAAACGAGCCTTGACCCAAGCACGCACTCAGCGGGCCCATTGCGGCACTGCAGGAGAGGGCGCGCCGACGGACCACCGCTGCTATTGAGCTTTGCTCCATTACGGGTAGCTGCCACTGTCCGCAATGCCTGAGTTCTCGCACCTGCTGATCACGGCACTGCAGCTGATAACGGTCGGGCTAACATCGCCTCCCAATCGAGCCACGCTCCGACAGGATTAGCTGCCACTGCTCGCCGTTCTCGCACGTGCTTGACCCAAGATCGAAACTCAGCTGGTCCATTACGGCACTGCGCGGGAGGATGCGCCGACGGACCGCTCGCACTGAGCCTCGCACCGATACTGGTAGCAACCGCTGCCCGCCGCTGCCTGCTTTCTCGCACCACGTCTGCACGATAACGTGCGCCGTGATTTTTCGAGGATGCCGCAGCAGCGCCTCGGGGCCACCACCTTCCCTGTGGGTTTTCGAGGATGCCAATGGCAGCGCCTCGGGGCCTCCACCTTCCCTCTCCTCTGTCCGTGCTGCTCCCTGGTGCTGAGACCCAGCGGGTCCATTGCGGCAGCGCAGGAGAGGATGCGCCGACGGGCCAGTCTTGCTGAGCCAGCACTGTCACTGATAGCTGCCACTGCCCGCCACTGCCTGCCTTCTCGCACGTGCTGATCCCGACGATGTAGCTGATAACAGTCGGCCTAGCTTTGCCTCCCACCCCAAGCCACGCACCTACTGAAATAGCTCTTTCACGCCGTTCTCGCACCTGCCAGGCCACGCATTGACGCGGAAGCCGCAGAATCAACCTTGCGAACCGGTTGAAATACGAACTGGTATACTGCAGCCACTGCCCTTTGCCACAGCTGGCCCATGACAACAATGAAAATAATAACATGCCGAGGGGCCGCGTCTTAGTCTCACATGCCTGCCTGTTGTCACCAAACGTTCTTCTCGCGCGCACTAACCCGAGCATTGTAGCTGATGATGTTGGCTCCGCGCCTACCCATATAGCTTTGCAGCGAAATCCCGCTGCCTCTGATTGCTCGCCTCTCACGTGCTGACGAAACCGTTGTAGCTGATGACTGTCCGTGCACCTTCAGCTCTCGCATGCCGTTCAACTGCCACTGAGCACCCGAACCCCGCACGCCAAACACGCGTGCGCCGAGTCCAGCACTGTGGAAGAGGATGGCAGGATTCGACGTTCGAAGAAAGCGCGCCAACCACAGGATGTAGCACCAAGAAGAACAAAGTGGTAAGCATTCAGAAAGTCTGGCTGAAGGGTTCCAAGCCCTGCCGGAGGTCTGAATACCCCTGGCTGGCCGCCTGCTCGAAACTTGCGCCCCACTTCGCCGCCCAGAAAAACGGCGCGCGCGGTGCTGCAGCCTAGGCGTCCCGCAAGCGCCAACGTGGAGAGTTGGGGCGCGACGTCGAAGCTGCCCGAAGCCAAAAGGGCACGGAGAAGCCTCGAGCCACATGCGGTTGAGAGAGGGCGAGGAGGAGGAAGAGGAAGAGCAGGAGGAGGAGGAGGAGATGGAAAAGGAATAGGAGGAAGAAGATGACAAGGAGGAGGAGGCGGAGGAGGAGGCTCAACATGATGATGATGATGAGGAGGAGGAGGAGGAGGAAGTGTAAAACCATACCTGAACAACACCCCGAGGAGTTTACCATAATGTGTCTTGGAAATGCAATTGTCCAGAACGGCATGTCCAGCCAATTGGCTCAGCAGCAATGACAGGGCGTGGGCCAGGAGTTGGCGTCACCACCGGAATTTGGCTCAATATCGATCTTTTGCGCTCCATTGAACGCAACGTTTCCTTGTAACTTCCCCTTCTCGGGGATTCTAGACGCCCCACCAGCCGGAGAAGGGATCGCCCCGGATCTTTTCTCTCAGGAGTGAGTGTGCGACTTCGGTGGCGCCACTCGTACTGGTTCTGGTCAGTGGCGCATTCCTGGCCATCGGTGTTAGCATTATCTCCTTGAGCGCATTGCAAGCGAGCTGCCCCCTTCAGGGGCTGGGCGCATGGATGTCTCGTGTGGTTTATCCTACGTCTAGTCCTCGCCCTCAGCGGAGACTTGTCAGCTCGCTGTCTGTGACCCTACCGCGCCATCTTGGCTGCGCGTAGCTTCTTGGTTCAATTCGTGCATCGGCACTGGCCCCGGATCCTGGTCCTGGTTGCAGTTTGCATCGCCCGCCGGCTGGCGTCGGGTTTTGCCCCGCCCCCTGGCGCCACCTCTCGCCGCCTGGCACTTAGGCAGCTTAGGCAGCCTAGGCAGTTTAGGCAGCTTAGGCAGCTTAGGTTCGGCAGTCGGCCCCCGTGCGCCAGGCAATTCGGTTCGCGCGTTGCCCGCCCGACCTCTTCCACGCCGCCTGCGCTTCCGCTTGCGGCCGCGACAAAAAGTAACCCCACCAGCCCATCCAGAAACGATGCCCAGAGGAAGTGCGTCGATCAGGGCAGTGGGCAGCACGAAGAGGAAGTGTCCCCCAGTGGAGGCCTCTTGGAGCGTCTTGGGGGCCTCCTGGCGGCCCCGGACGCCTCTTAGAGCGTCTTGGGTGCCTCGGAGAGCTTCGTTGGGCCTCTCCTTGGGGCCTCTTGGGGGTATTTTGGGTTTTGTTGGGAGGCCTGTCTGGCGCCTGATGGGGCCTCCTGGGGCCTCCTTGGCGCCTCTTGGCCCTCTTGAAGCGCTCTTGGGAGCCTTGGGGGCGCTCTTGGAACCCTCTTGGGCCATCTTGGAGTCGCCGTGAAGCCTCGGATGGCCGTCGGAAGCGAAAAGGCGAGAAAGCCCAAAACATTGATTTCCTTCAGGTGTTGGAAGGATTTTGGCATCTTCGGGGCCTCCTGGGGGACCTTTTTGGCCACTTGGAACCGTTTTGAAGCGGTCTTGGGGCCTGTTGGTTCATCGTGTTGGCCATCTTGAGGCTTCTTGAGATATCTTGAGCCATCTTTGAGGTCATCGTGGGTGCCCCCAGGCGTTCTTGGAGCCATCTAAAGCAGCGCCCCCCGCCCCCCCCCCCCCCCCCAGGATGCCCAAATGTGGCCAAACCCTGAATGAACTCAATGATTTTGGCAGTCTCGCCGAGGCCTCTGGGAGCGTCTTGGGTGCCTCTGGGGGGGCCTCCTGGGTCCTCTTGGGGGTCTCTTGGGAGCCTCCTGGGGGCATCCTGGGGGCCTATTGGGGGCTTCTTGGGGCCCCATGAGGCCATCTTGGGGCCATATCGGGGCCTCTTGGGGCCTCCTGGGCGCTTCTCGGTGCCATCTTGGAGGAGATCGATCGCAGGGGGGGGGGGGGGGGAATTAGCCCCCCCTTCAGGAGGCCGGAATGAGGCCAAAACCTAAGTACAACCAATGATGTTGGCTTCCTCGCCGAGGCCGTTTTGGGCGCTCCAACGCGTCGGGGACCCCCCCGTCCAGGCCCAGGGGAGGGGGTATGGGGGGGGGATCAAGTTACCCCCTCCCCGCCCGCAAGCCGTCTCGGTCACTCCCACCCGCCCTCCCAACACATGCGTAGCACCCGAGTCTGGCCCGAGCCTCAGCATATTCAGCAGTCGTCTTGGGATGGGCAGCTACTGGGGGCCAATCCGCCGCCGCCGCCGCCGCCGCCGCCCGCCGCCGCCGCCCCCGCTGCCAAACCGCTGCCAAACCGCCGCCGCCGCCGCAGCCGCTGCCGCCACCGATGCCGCCGCCGCCGCCGCCGCCGCCGCCGCCGCCGCCGCCCCCCGCTGCCAAACCGCCGCCGCCGCCGCCGCTGCGCCGCCGCCGCCGTCGCCGCCGCCGCCGCCGCCGCCGCAGCGCCGCCGCCGCCGCCGCCGCCGCCGCCGCCGCAGCCGCCGCCACCGCCGCCGCAGCCGCCGCAGCCGCCGCCGCCGCCACCGCCGCAGCCGCCGCCCGCCGCCAAGTGCACTCTGCATATATATATATATATATATATATATATATATATAAGGTTTTGCCAGCCATGTCCGCCGCCGCTGCCGCGGCGCCTGCAGGAACTGTTCTTACCAAGGACGACATGCAGCAGTGCATCACCATGGGCCTCGAGGCCTGCATATACATTCTCGCCAAAGACTTCGGCGACCATAGTTTCATCGAAACCAATGCAGGTTCAAACATTGGGCACAACATCTCGAAGGAGTTCACCCGTACTCAAAAAAGTTATACTCAGCCTCGTTCAAAGCCCACTGCAAATCATCATGATTTCTTCACCATGATGAGGGTCCTGGCCAAGTCCAGCGCGGTTCTCTTCACGGTAACGGGGCGCGCACAGTACCGCGATAAGATGACCAGAGCGCATACATCAGAAGTTGACGATGCCAAATCAGCAAACATGACATCGATGACGTTGAGCAGGATAGTATCACCCAGGCCGACACCGAGGACGTCATAAACAATATGACGGATATGATGAATAACCCATTGCATTTAAGCGACGGTGGTGGTCAGAAACCAGCCAGCGAGCACAAGGCAATCCAGCAGCTAGAACACGTTACTGGATATCGCCAGAATTTCCATGAATGAGTGGAACGAGAAGCTGCTCAACGCTCTTGGCCAGGTGAATGTCGAGAACCGCAGGGCCTTGAATTGTACGAGCGCTAAACTCGAGATGTTAGACGGCCATTCAGGAGTTTGCCGAGGTGGCAGGGGAGGAGGCAAGACAGGCCAGGGATTCGTCCGTCACAGCGAACGTGCCTGTTACAAATGCGGCGACAAAGGCCACATCGCGGCAAACTGCCCCGACGGCGCCAACGAAGTTGGCCAGGGCCAAAGGGGGCAGGAGGACCAACGAGAGGTGAACAACCGCAGGGCCTGGGACAGCCGTTGCCAGCCCAGGCATCCAAGCTGAGTTCATCGAGGGAAGGCCCGAGGTGAAGGAGGAGTGGTGGCTGCAGTTTAAGGAGAAGAGGCGGCTTGACAGAAGTGCCAGGTTTGGCGTGTCGAAGAATTGCCACACTTGTGGGATCAACTGCGCTCACGACTCGTACCGGTGGAAGCTCTTTCACTGCCGAGCCTGTTTACACCTATCCCGAAAATTTGGTTTCAGAAGTGCGCCGAGATGGGATTGCTTGAAATCGGAATGGGCGGTCCAGAAGTTAAGTCAGTACCGAAACTTGAGAAAGGCGCGAATTTCGAGATCATCTCAGTCACCAGAGCGTTTAACACCGTGGGCCCCTTACTATTGGGGCGCTCTTTTCAGCTTAACTCCATCCGAGGCCTGCGCTGTTAACGGATCGGTTCTCTGCTATCCGCAGTGACGGCCAGCGCGTCATTGCCGGCAACATGGAAGAAGGGGTTTCCTTGAGCATGTTGGGCCAGGTTGCAGACGTTACCAAAGTTTGGGGGCCAGCTCGCGAAACGGTTCTCCGGCAACGGGATAGTGCTCGACACGGGAACCGGCGGCGCGTGTGTGCACCTTTTTTATTTCTCCAAGATGCTCGCGATATGTCGGCGATCCACGCGAGGAGCGGCAGGTCCCTGCCCGGGGCCTCGCGGCGCAGGCGAGGATCGGGCGGCGAGGGTGGCCGCTATAGCTCCTCGGGGCTGGCCGCAGGGTCCCCGGCCCGACCCAGTTCGGCAGCGGCGGCAGGGGGGGCCCAGGCGGCGGGCGGCGGCAGCGGCGCCCGCGGCGCCCGATGCACGCTCGAACGGGGCTGGTCACAGGGGCGTCGACTGCGACGGCGAAGTCCAGGCAGCCCCAGTCTCCGATCGATGCGCAGAGGCATCCCGGGGGTCACCAGGGCCGAGGTCCAGGCGATCGGCGCATTTTCCCCGAAAAGCGGCCCCCAGGCTTGGCGGAACGGGGCCCTGAGGAGCCCCGCCGCGGGGTTGGCGGCGGCCGCGGCGCGGCCCAGGCGGGCCCGCAACGCAGCGATCCAGCTCAAGGCGGCGGCGGCGCCGGCGGGAGGAGCTGCGGGCGGGGCGGAGGCGGCCATCCAGGCTGGCAGCCAGCCAAGGGCGGTCCTCGCGCGGGACGAGGGCGGCGGCGTTGGGCCTGGAGCTGGCGGCTCTCCCATCTCCTCGTAGCCGTCGCCCGCAGCGTCCTCGACGTCGTCGTCGCCTCCGTCGTCCTCGACAGCAATGTCCGGCACGGTGGGGCGGGCGGGTTTGACGCGCGCCGAGGCGGCCGAGGCCCGACTCCACCTTGTAGTCGTGCTCGTAGTACCTGTGGTGGGCGACGTCCTCCTTATGGAAGCCGTTGGCGCTCCTGGCGCCTTCGGGGACAGAGCAGCGGCCGTGGCCCTGGGCTCCGCGTCCTCGCTTGAGTCTGTCTCCGGCTCGACTGCCCGAGTGTATAAAGCTGCAAATCCGCCTGCGAGACCGTCTGGCGTCGCGACGAACGCGGCGACGTCGTCGGGCTCGGTGGGCCTCCCCGTGAGGCCAAGGAAGCCCGCGGCCACGAGATGGTCGAGGTCGTCGTAGGTGTAGTCTCGCTCTTCGTCGAGCGAGCCAGCGTCCGTGGCGGGCGCGGCGGGGTGCCGCGTGCGCCGCACGGGGGGGCGGGCGGGCCGGCGGCGGCGGCAGCGCCCGCGCCTCAACGCAGGGCGGCCGCGAGCGCTGGGGTTGCGAGCCAGGCGGAGAAGACGGCAGAGAAGACGGGGCTCAGCGCCGCTGCGCCGGAAAACTTCAGCGTAAAACACCTTCTTCTGCGACCCTTACCATTTTGACTTTACGTTCTAAGCTACCGCGCCGAACTGCCAACACACCTGGCGGTTCTCCCTGGGAGAGCCCAAGCGCCACGCAGGCTGTATCGCGGTGAACAGCGGGCCGCGGGCCACCGAAAGAGATAAAACAATATGCCGGGCAGAAACAGGCAAGCGGCTGCAGACATTCCCACAACCTGAACGCGACTCATGACTTGTCCCCACCCCTGGCGGCACCCCGTCGGGGTACCCAACTGCCACGTTTCAAAAATCGCGGTGGGCATTGGGCTACAAAAAAATTGAGAGGGGGGGAACAAGCAAACCGCCACAGACATCCCCCCAATCTGGGCGCGAATCCCAGAATGTCCCTGCCCACCCCTGGCGGCTCACCCCTTTGGGTGTCCAAGCGCCACGCTTGCTATATCGTGGTGGGCGTTGGACCACCCAAACGAAAAAATAAGAGGCGGGCAGAAACAGGCGCACCAACCCACCAATGTGAGCGCGAGTCTTGGAAGTCTTGGAATGTCCCCGCCCCTGGCGGCTCCCCGTTGGGGTGCCCAAGTGCCACGTCTGCTTTATCGCGGTGGGCAGTGGACCACCAGAAGATTCTGAGTGAAGAAGAGTGCGTCGGAGTGAGACGGTCTGAGTGTGTATGGGCGAGAGAGCGAGTGTGGGTGTGAGTCAGTCTGAGTGTGAGTGAGTCTGAGTGAGTATCTGACGTGGCTGAGTCCATGTGAGGGAACAGGGGGTCTGTGATGGACCCTGAGAAGAAGTGTGGGTCTGTGATGGACCCCGTTATGGGCATGAGTGATCTGGGTATGAGTACCCGGGCGACATGAGCACCACGAACAGGAATAGAAGGAGAAGAAGGAGAAGGAGGAGGTCCAGAGGCGTCTCACTAATAACATATCCGCATATTATAATAAACCAAGACGCCGCGTGTCTGGATGTTTGTTTGTCCCTCGTCTTGGTTTGACGGTCTTGGGGCCCGGTGGGTGCCTTCGGATGCCGAAAACTGCCACCAACCATCCGTCACGATTATTTCACGACCCAAGTCAGAGCACTCAGGGGTCCGAGGGAGGTGTTCGCCATCGTGCACGGATGGACTGCTCCTTCTCAAAATACGGATATCGTTGAAGCACCGTGCGCAATTGTCGTAACGGTTCTCAATCGTTTCGCGGATGTTGGTTGGGTCCTTGGCAAAGTTGAGTTCTCGCTCGAGCTTTCTTTATTCACAATGGTCCAATGCTGCACTTTCATAAAAGCCACACGGATGGATGTTCGCTTCGTTTCAAAATGGTTTTCGTTGGACAATCGTTCGATGTTTCTCATCCTCTTGCCACTGGGTGTGATGCCTCTTCAAAATGAAGCTGTCACCCGAATGGCAGGCTCATGGAACGCTGCCCGCAGTGAAGAAGAATGAGCGTAAGGACTTATGAGGAGGTAGCTTGGAACGGGAGCTATTTTGCAGCACCGTTGACGCGTCTTGGGTTTACTCTGGTCCTCCTTCTTCTTTTCCTCCTCCTCCTCTTCTCGCCCCCTCTTCCACCATCGTTGTTCCTTGTCCTCCGTCTCCTTCCTCGTTCCCCTTCCTCTACCACCTCTTCCTCCTCCCCCTCCCACTCTCCTTCTGCAAGCTGTGCCTCCTCCTCCTCCTCCTCCTCCTCCTACTCCCTTCTTCCTCCTTTCCTCCATGCTTCCCGTCCTTCTCCGCTCAAGCTCCTACTCGCACAGAAGCGCGACGTTTTCGACGACCGACGACGACGTCAACGTCTACCCCCAGAGTCGACGAACGACGATGATTTCGACGACCGACGACGTCGACGACCAACGACCGACGACGGCGAGGACGACGACGTCGACGACGACGTCGACGACCGGCGACCGATGAGCAAGTCGCCGACGATGTCAACGACGAGGACGACGACGTCGATGACGACGCCGACGATGACGATGACACGACGCCGCCGACGCGGGCACCACCACCAACCCCCCGCAAGGTGGCGCTCCGCCGCCGCAGAGGAGGCAGAGCAGCTTCCAGAGGGAGACCTCTCGGGGTCGGCCCTCCTCTCGTCCCAGAGCCTCTCCTTACTTTGGGAAGGAGGAGGAGGATCACGAGGAGGAGGAGACAGACAGCCAGACATGGTTTTGGGATCCCTCGTCAGCTGGGTTTACAGAAACCGAAAGAAGGTACCTCCCAGCCTGGCTCCTGTGGGGCCCTCTTTTTTGGTCGCCCGTTTCTCGACACCTGAGCCGTGCCACACCGTCGAGGGAGGCTCGAAAGTTCACCTGCCCTCCACCTGGCTCTCAGGTGGTGGGCCCCGAAGGCATCCACCACCCAGGAGTCGGGTCGAGTGGCCATCGGCGGCGAGCGAGTGGGGAACGTGAGAAGGAGAAGACCTTCTCAGAAGGCGGCGGGACTTCTGCCCTCGCGCATTCTGATAAGTTTTCTGTCTTCGTGGAAAGCTTAAAACACTTCTCAGAAGGCTGGGGAACATCCGTCTGAGAAGGCCCGCCCCTCCTCGCTCCCCCCCCGGGCGAGCCGTCTACATCCACCAACCAGGAGTCGGGTCGAGGGACGAGGATCCCCGCCCCCCCCCCCCCCTCCTCCTCCTGGTGCACCCGTCCCGCTCGGCGCTCGAGAGCAGACCCTTCACCCAGGGCATTCGGCCCAGAAGGGGGGCCCCTTGGGGGCTGAGAGCGCAGCCGTCTACCGCCGGCGCCCCGTCCGCTTTCGCAGGGTGCCTGGTGGGGGAGGGTTTCAGTAGGAGCCAAACTTGAGGGAAACCTCCCATATATTAATGCAACTCTTGCTATCAGATTTCGCACGTGCACCGCGCTTAGACCGAGGCAGAAGGGTTAGAACATTAATGCGGGGGATCACTCACTGGGTTCTTCTGGGACACATCTGGTCGACCAACTCCGAGGGGTACTGAAGGAGCGGGCCTGGGTGTGCCGAGTCAACCTTCGTCTTCCCCTGCATGGCCGTCTTGAGGAGTGCTGGGATCTTGTCGCCGTGTCGATGGGCACGCTCGACTTCGAACATGATCCTCCTCTTCGCGCCGCCCGCCTTGTTCTCCTTCTCCTTCTCCGTCTTCTCGTGTGGCTTTCCTCATATTGCTGCTGCTCCTCCTCCTGCTCTTTCGTCGTCCTCATCCCTCGTCCCCTTCCCCCTCCTCCTCCTTGTGAGAAAGCATAAGGGGGCGGACTGGGCTTGACTGGAGCGGAACTCTTGGAATCCGAACGATCCCACCGCCAACCGAAGGTCCGACTTCGCAATTCACGTTGACCAGCATTCGAAGGATTCCGACACGCCTTGTATGCCACTACCTGACACTCCTTGGAGCCGGAGGAGGAGGAGCATGCCTCGTCCTTCTCGTCGTCGTCATCCGCCTCCTTCTCCCCCCCCAGCCGTTCTGGCACAAAGTTTTGTGTTTGTTGACGCGAACTTCAGAGCGGCACACTGCGTCAACGGGCCATTGGTTCGGAACTACTCAGTGATTGACTTCGGGGTGTATGACACCCCCGCCTACTCTGCGCAATGGTGGTGCTAAAGGCGGTGGGCGTGGCAAAGGACGTGGTCGAGAGGACTGGTCCAACGGCACGCCCCCCCCGTGGCACTACAGCGCCTACATGTACACGGACCAGACTGCTGAAGGGTTCTCCAAGTTCAAGTGCAGCTCCCGCGGCTGCGCCAAGAACCCGAAGGCGGCCTGCTACTGCAAGCATTGTGGGGTTCCTCTTGCTGCTGTGCGTCCCGTTGAAGGTGGAGCCCCACAGAGTGGGGCATGGTCTCAGGCTCCTCCTGGCGTCTTCTCACCGACGGCGCCATGGGCTATGCATGTTCGTCCTCGCCCAGGTCCCCCTGGTGGTTCTGGACAGCCCGCTGGTGCTGCACACGGAGGAGGGCATCCTGGAGGCTCAGCTGCCAGGGCACCCCCGCTTCCAGTCGGAGCACAGAGCCAGCTCAACGTCACCGAGGCCAAGCAGCTGGCTGAGCTTGCGCGCAAAGGAGGTGACCTCACCACGGCATCCAAGTACGAGGCTGAGTTCAAAAAGCTGCATGCTCAAGAGTCGCCCAAGCCTCCCACACCTCCACCAGCGCGTGCAGCAGCAGTTCGCAGCGGTGGCTCGCTTGGAGAAGGCCTTGGACAGAGAAGTGGACAAGCTCTTGGGATGGAGGAATGGCGTTGCCAAGCATGAGGACACGGTGCGCAGCATGCGTGAGGAGCTGGCCACTGCCGACCAGCAGTGCAAGTCGTTGGTTGCGGACCTGCAGCAGCAGGCGTCAGTGGCTCCCCCCTGCTGCTCCAGTGCCTGTCAAGCTCAAGCTGGAAGACCTGTGCGCCGACACGTTCGACCTGGGCGCCTTCCTCACAGTGGGCGAGGTTAGTTTTTTCGAGGGTGATGCCGAGCTCGAGGAGAAGGGCCGCGAAAGGGATCGCCAAGCGGAAGGAGGACCTCAACGCGGGCGTGTCCAAGCTCGCCAAAGACCTGCTGGGGCTCCTGGTGGCTGCCGCCAAAGCTGCTCGAGATGCACATCGGGAGCATCTGGCTCGTGTTGCCAGCAAGCGGCGCCGCACCGACCTGGGAGCAGCTGCTGGTGGAGATGCTGGAGCTGATGAGCCGCGTGAGGCACCTGCTGCCGCCCCTGCAGCGGCTGCCGCCGATGCTACCCCAGCTGGCGGTGGAGCCCCAGCAGCTGACGATGTGCGGGCCAAGGCAGAGAAGGCCCTTCAACCCCCCCCCTGCTCCTGACGGTGCGGGGGGAGGAACCAGTGCTTAGCCTGGCCGCGCATCCGTGCCTGCGCGCGAGCGCCAGTTACAGCGCTCTCACGGCGAGCGCCCAAGGGAGTTTTTATTTCCCGTCCCCACATTTTGGTTCGGATGTTTTCGGAAACCTCGGTCTCAGAATGCCTTCCCATCATGGGTCGTATCACGTGAGTGTCGACGGAGTGTGTAGCTCTCTCGATGCCCAGCGGGCTGAAGCCCGCAAGTTTTTCAACCGGTCGCAAGCTGTGGAGGCCACCCTTGCCAAGTCGGACAGTGCTTGTCCCCGTCTGGCCGATGGCGGCCATCTTCCCGGGCATCGGCGCGGCCCCCCTGGGTTTTTCGGCACCGAGGGCCAAGGAGCTTATACCAAGGCCGCCCCTGGCCCCGATGTAGAGCGCTCTCAGGCGTCCAAGTTTTTTCCCTTCCACTCCCCTGAACCCAGTCCTGGAGATTCTAGTGTTGAGCTCGTTATCCAGACTGCCAGCGTCACGTCTTGGCAATCCGACTCGGGAGGCGGTCTCACAGCTTGGCCCCCTAAGTGTGGTGCGCACATTCTCTTGATCCAAGAGCACCACTTGCTTGAAGCTGAGCTGGAGGAGGCTACAGGCTGGGCCCATCGGCATGGGTGGAAAGCTATCCTTGGGCCTGCCGCTCCAGGAGTTGGACATGGTACTTCGTCAGGGGTAGGGATCCTGGTTCAGAACTCTTTAGGATGTCACGCACCTCCTGGAGGCCACATCATCGACCGTCATCGTTCGATCGGAGCTGCTTTGCATATACCTGGCGGTGATCCCATCCTCGTTTGCAGCACCTACATGCGTACTGTTGAGGGGCTCTCGGAGGCCAACGTGGAGCTCCCGGCATGCATCGGCACGGTTGTTGAGCAGGTAGGCTTACCCACCACCATTGGAGCTGATTTTAACATGAGCCCCGACATGATCGTTTCGTCAGGGATTGTCAACAGGTTGGGTGCGCAGGTGGTCGTCTCCAAAGACGTCGTGGGCACGTGTGGTGCCAGCGTGCTCGATTATTTTATCGCCACCGCTGGGCTTGCCAAAGGTATCTCTTCCGTCAGTGCCATCCACACGTCTAACCTTGTCACTCACCTCCCCGTGCAGATGCAGTTGCACGCAGGGATCGGGAGGCTCCACGGGCTCGTCTGTCGGAAGCCACCGCCGTTGCCGACCGAGCCCGCGATCGGTCCTGTGCCTCCTCCCCCAGCTTGGACTTCTATTCAGTGCGAGGCTGATCGTGCTTTAGATGCTTGCCACAGCGGTGACGTGCACGCTGTACAGTGCCTGCTCGACGCCCTCTATAAGCACTGGGCCGACCTTTCGGAGAAGGAGCTAGCGAGGGGCAGACAAACTACTTTGCCTTGTTGGGGGAGCAGGGGGGAGATGCCACAGCAGCATCGGGTTAACATCCTTGATCAAGATCGGGAGGTCCCCAACCGACAGCCCTAAGTGTATTCGATCAAATGGCTCGTTAGCAAGTTCAGGCTCCTTCTCCAACTTGATGCGGTTGCTATAGGATCCGCTCAGGCCCAGGAAGTTTGAAGGTTGTTGCTCAACCCTCCTGGATTTTTGAAGCAGGGGCTGGATGTCCACATTGATCTTGTCATGCGGGTGCGGACTCTTTTTAGGTCCGCATGATCTCCTTGACGTCGGCATTGGGGAATCCATTCTCTCCGACTTAGACGCGCACCTCGCGACCTTTGCCGTTGAGGCCAAATCGCAGGCACTCGCTGAGTGGAAGGAGTGGCTTCTTCAGTCCATTGACCAGGGCGCCAGGAGAGCTCGCCGGCATGTCAGAGGCAGCCAGCCGTGGACCCCCACCACGACCCTCAGCAGAGAAGGAGCTGTTATCTCGGACCCCTTGGCGCTGCTGGCCTCGGAGGCCCGTGAGTTCAGTCAGTTACGGGGTGCCCCCCCCGCCCCCCCCTCGAAGGAGGCCAAGTTCCAGTGCGTCGAACCCCTCCCTCGCCTCACTGCTGATACTCTGCGGTCGGCCTCCAGGCGGTATGCCGCCCGATCTGCCACTGCTGTTGACGGTTTCCACATGAAACATTTTGCCTCACTCTCTGATGGGTCCTTGCATGTCCTGGGCACCATGTACTCCATCATGGAAGCTTCTGGGCTGTTTCCTGGGCAAACCTCCCTGGTTGTGCTTTCCCTTCTCAACGAACCCTCTGGATGGTATCGGCTCATCGGACTTTTTTGCAGTTCCCACCGCCTCTGGGGGCGGTGCCGTAGGCCCTGCGCGGCCCAGTGGGAAAGCAGGTTTCAGCGCAGCTACTTCGCTGGGCCCCAGTTTTCTTCCGCCGTTGATGTTGTCTGGAGGCAGACTTTGCGAGCTGAAGGAGCTGTGGCCAGCAACCAGTCGAGCTGCACGATTCCGTGGAACCTCTACAAATGTATTGAGTTGGTGCACTTGGCCACGCTCGTTCAGCGTTGCCACCAGTATAAGTTCCCTGTCCAGTTAGCTCGGCTCGCTGTGCAAGGATATCGACACGGCAGGTTTGTTTCTCTCGGCGGCGTGGTCGTCGGCCCGTTCCACGTCGCCAACGGCGTCGTCGCCGGCTGCGGTCTTGCGACCACCATGGTGCGTAGCAATGCTATTCCTGCTCTCGGCGCGTTGCAGCTGCCACCAGGTATCACGCTCGACGTTTACATTGACGATTACGGTCTCAGCTGCAACGGGTCCAATGCCTACATTGTCGGGCACCTCCCTGAGGCCGCGGCCAACCTCAGGGAGGCCATCGAGGCCGATATGGGCGCGGTCATCTCCCCTGATAAAGCTTCCCTCGCTGCCTCGCCGGACGCGCTCGCCACGCAAGTCAGGGACTGTCTCGGGGGCCTCGCGGGGCCCATCATCCAAGGGACCGTCAACTTGGGCATCGACTTTGCCCCTGGTTCCTCCCGTCGGCTTCCTGGTAGGGGGAAAAAGTTCTCTGACCGCAAGCGGGCTTTCAACGCAAAGGTTAGAAGGCTCAAGCGAGCCAAGCGGCCCCTCGGGCGGCATGCTGTCAAAGTTTTTACCTCGGGCCCCCTCCCCAGCCTCGCGTTTGGGTCTGAGGCTCACGGGCTCTCGAATTACGAATGGGACAGACTGCAGGTTGCCGCCGCCAGTACTATGCAGCTGTCTGCCAAGATGAGGTCACGGACCTCCGACCTGATTTTATCCCAGGACCCGATCTGGTACCCTGCTGTGGCGCCGATCGTGAGGTACTCCAAGGAGATTTGGGCCAACCAAACCAAGCTCTTTCCCTTTGTCATCCCGTGGGCTGAGCTGAGGGGCGCTTGGAGGGTTGTTTTCCATTCCCCTGGGCCCAAAACCTGGCGCGGGGTTCAGGGGCCCCTGGGGGCCATGAAGCTGGCCTGGAGGAGGATTGCTTGGAGCATGCCCAACTACTGCACCCTCTTGGATGATTTTGGAACCGAGGGTTCGCTCACTGTGACGTCCCCAGCTCTTCTTAAGAAGATTTTGAAGGCTGCAGTACAGAGGACCCGCGAGAGGGCTAGCGGTGCTGCACTGCTCTCGCATCTTCCAGGAGCTCGAGTTTGCCATGAGGTTGTGGCAGCTACTTTGCGCTCCAAGAAGGGCACGCCGTACCAGCGAGGTTGTGCCAAGGCTGTTGCTTGCAATGCCACGTGGACTAGGACCAGAGCCGCCGAAGCTGGATATGCTGTTTGCTCGCTCTGCGAACTTTGTGGGAGTGCGCCCGATACTAAGCTTCATCGGCTTTGGTTCTGCCCAGCGTGTTCTGACAAGAGGCAGGTGGTGTTTGACAGTTTCAAGCCAAAGTTTTCTCTTCTGCCTCCGTCTGACCTCACGCCCGAGAACAATGAGGAATACCACTTGCTGTACACTCGTGGCCTGTTTCGGCATCCAGGGGGCGTTTTTCCGTTTCCTGCTCGTGATGATGTAGAAGACACTGGCCTCGAGATCGTTTGGGCCAATGACCGTTCTTCGACGCCGCTGAGTATCTCTGGACACATATTCGTGGACGGTTCTTGTGCTGCGCACACTGTCAAAGAACTCTCCAGGGCTGGGTGGGGGATAGTAATGGTAGGTGACGACGGTAACGAAATCTGTCGCATTAGTTGCCCCCTGTGGGCCCCCAACCTCCAGACTGCCCAAGGGGGGGAGTTTGGGGCCTACGCTGTTGCTGCAATGCATGCTATGCCAGGCAGCTCAATATACTCCGGTTGTAAGAATGTGGTTGTACAAGCCAATGAGCCGCTGCTCAGGGCTCTGTCCTACCAGCGTGTGCATTCTGGGTTTTTACTCCCCACTCACCGCAAGCTTTTAGACGGGGTTTTTAAGGTCAATGCACATGTTGGAGAACCCAGCGACCTTACTGAGCTTGAGCGTTTCTGGAAGCAAGGTAACGACATCGCCGATGTTGTTGCCAAAAGCACGCTTGCCCGCCACCCACAACCCGACCCCGAGGATGTGGAATGGCTTGAGCGATGCCTTTCGATCGCACAGTGTGTCATGCGTCTTGCGGCCGAGCTGATGCCAGAGTGGCCTCGGCTCAACCTGACAGGAGTCGCGCTTGTGCCCAAGCCCCCCAGGCCAAAAATTGAACCGGGGCCCCACCAGTGGACTCGTGTCTCATCGTTTTGGCAGTGCATTAATGTCTCAAGGTCGCCGAGGGCGTGCCGCGGAAGAACCCTGATGGTTCTCGGCTTGGAGGTCTGGACCCGCCTGCCCCTGGGAAGTGCCTTAGAGATTCCAAGCTGACTTCCGCTGTGCTTTCAGCCCTCAGGCACAACTGAATTGCTCTGCTATGCTCCGATGGTGCCGCTCTCACTATTTGCATGCGATGCTATGCCTATTCCTCCCACGGGCAGCCTCGCAATTTGCTTAGACTGTGCGGTGGTCACCCTCAGAGTGCGGGCGCTAAGTCCGCCTGGAGTTCTGTGGGGGCAGGCCGCCATCCAAAGCGCAAAGGTATTTCAGTTGAGGTCGGCCCCTGGTACGAAGACCTGGAGCATGAGGAGCTGCCACGGCGCCTCACCGACCAAGAACGGGAGTTGCGGACTGCCAAGCTGGCGCGTAGACTGGTCACCGCTGCAGGGGGGGCACCAGTGCCAGCTGATGTGGAGCTGGAGGTGGATCCTCCCTTGCCAGTCCCGCCACAGGGGCAGCAGCATGATAGAGTCGTCGCCCCGTTGTCTGAGTCGTCGTTTACCAGCGTCAAAGCTGCTGGCCCCTCATCTCTCCCTCTTGATCCGCTCGATGCGGAAGAGGAATCCGCCTGTTTTTTGTTTGACACGCCTGATGAGAGTTCTTCTCAGCAGGCTGTGCAGCAGTTGTCCGAGCCAGCCTCTTCGGGTGCTGCGCTCGGCCGAGCCCGAGCAGCCCTCGCCCTTGAAGAGGACGAGGCCCCGCTCGTCGCCGTCGCTGCACCACGGTCTGATGACACAGACTAGGAGATGCAGCATGCGCTCCCCGCGCGCGGCGCGTCTCGCCCTGACCTCATTCTTCTCTGGTCGCGGGCCTTGGGGGGCAGGCGGTGAGCCACAGGGGGCCCTCCCTTCCTGCGGGAAATCGCCCCGTGGCTTTCGCGCCTGCCCTCCTTGATTCTTTTCGCTGCTCGCTAGCCTGCCTCAGGCCAGATAGCAGGAGGCGACGCCCTCTGGCCGTCGCCTTTGGCTGCCACGGTTGATGTCAAACAAATCCCCCCCCCCCCCCCCCTCTTGTGACCGAAGGGCAAGCTCCAGCAACGCCCGACTGGAGTCAAACAGCCTCCGTGGTCTCTCCTCCTCCTTTCTCCCCCCCCCTCCTGCCCCCCGCCCTCCCCCCAGCGTTTCCCCCCTCCCACTCCTTCCTCCAACCCTTGTGTTTGCGCAGGTTTCCCCTGCCGCACCCAGGCGTGTAGCGAGGGCGAGCCCTGCGCCCCGCCTGAGACAACCTCACCAGTTATGTCCCTGAAGCTCGAACGCTGCAACAGTTGTAAGGGCGGGGGGCGGGTCGTTTTCAACACCTGGCTCTCGCTTTAGCGCTGCGCGCATTCGTTATATATATATATATGTATATATATATATATATATATATATAAGACACAAAAAAAGTTCGGAGCAGCTTCAATGATGGAGGGCGGGCCGTGCTCGAAATGCGGCTCCCGCTTTAGCGCCGCGCGCATTCGCTTCTAAAGTTCACGGCAGATTCAAGGGCGTGGGGTGGGGGTGGGGTGGGGGGCGGGTCGGTTCCAGCATGTGGCTACCGCTTGAGCGCCGCGCGCACTCATGGTAAGCACTTGCATGCGCTTCAATGATATAGGGCGGTTTCTTTCATCTTGTTTCCTTCGCGTTCGCGCCGCGCGCGCTCGCGTCAAATGCCTCGGTGGCTTCCAGGAGTCGTTCGGTTGGAGTCTCCGGAAGGGTCTTCTGGCAGGCTTCATGGTTGCCGGGACGCAACAGTCACCTTGATTCGCGGTGCTGAAGTCCCAGGAACGGTGTTCTGGCACGGTTTGCGATTGCCAGGGCGCAGCAGCCATGTTGATTCGCGGCGCTGACATCCCAGAAAGGGTTTTCTGGCGCGACTTAGGATTCTCAGAAGATTGTCGTCCACTGGGGCATCTTCCGCGATGAACGTACATTATGGTAGGGTCTTGCGAAGAAGGAGCTTGAGGGGAGGTTTTATGGTAACATCGTTCATGCGTCATCAACTATTCCATGACGAGCAAGAACAATCGAGCAAATTAAAGGGGCAGGTCATGGGTCTCAGCAACCAAGTTATGCACGAGAAGGGCGGGCGCCAGAACGTTGATGCCATGCGGCGAAGTCTCGACGATTTGAAGAGAATGGCCGCCAATGGCCATCAGCGAACAGCAGTCTAGCAGAAAGACTTTTAGAAGCTTCGGGCGGCGAGCTTGCAGCCAGATGCAGAAGATGGCCCGTCTCCAGAGACAGAAAAGGCGAGGGGCCACCCCGCCGGGGGCGCGCTTGAATCCGAGCCATCGGCCCCAACGAATAGAACGGGTGATCGCGATGCCACTAGAAGGGGCGGGGTGGCCGGCAGCGACGGAGATGACTGACAAAGCCGCGAGCCACTGGCTCACTTAATCGGGGAAACGTCCGAGGCGCAGCGCGAGGTGCCTATGCCAAAGTTCCCGAGTTCCTTGTGTTCTCGCTCTTTCAGCTAAGGAAGTTCGAATTTCAGGCGAGGCGGGGTGCTTGACGGGAAGGTGCGAAACGTCGTCTCGGGCCCCCATGAACAGTGCATTCAAAATTGTGCGATGCGCGAGACGAGAGACTTCGCGACTGGAAGCGACAGTGTTTCCCGCGGGCGTGGATCCAACCACCAGCGGCACGCGTGAGATTTACAGGAGGGTGGAGTGGCTTGCATTTGAACACGTGTAGACGGATGAGAACAGTCAGGACAAAAATGGGCGCGTTGTGTTTGATGCCCCCGGGCCTCGCAAATAATTCTTCTGGGCAGTGACGAACGCGAGAAAGCGCTTTCATGCATGGTCGGGCGCCCGTCGTCGAACCCAAGGTGGCATGGGATTCTTACAACGATTTGGCGGTTCCCCCAATGACGAATCGCAATGGGTTCTAGTCGAGGTCGCGGGCCCCCCCGAGCCAAAGACAACCCGAGCTAAGCTGAGGGTCGATCTGCCCGCTCCGGCCACGCGGCGCACCAGTCGCACGACGTTCAGGTTCGGAACTGAGCGTAGGAAGAGCTCCAGAGAGACTTGTGTGATCCGGATTCTAATATCTGCATCGCGATGACGTGTGCCTCGATTCTGGCCTTGTGCCACCCGCGGTCCAATCGTTGAGGAGGCTCGCTGATGTTCCGCTGACAGAGCTCGCTAGGTCGGACTAGCGGCAGCATGGGCGTCGTGCTAGAAGGCGTCGATTCCAAAGGAGACAAAACAAAGCGCTACGCTACGCTGGAACATTGCGCGATTCGTAAGAGTTTATACGCGATTCCGAACCGTATAACAGTGCCTGCCCCAGAGAGCGCATCACCCCACATGGTAATTTCGACGAAGGCGTACCTGTGGAAGGCGACGAGATTCGTGGAGTCGAGGAGCTTTTGTTGTGGCCCCGTGCGCCACTGTTCCTTCGCCGTTTTCATCTCGGGGCGCGAAGCCAGGCCCCCTGGCAACGTGTGTCAGATGAAGTTAGGCGGGGGCCCCAAGCCCGAGGTAATTATCATCCGCGCGAACGCCCAGACTGGCTCGATTCCGGGGGACTTGCAGATAATGACGAATGCTTTCATCACCGAGGACAAAATTCATGAGACATGTTGGAGGGCTTGCCAAACGGCGAGAAGCGATATTCCTTGTTCGATCTGCATGAGTAGCGGGCACATTGTCGCCTGCGCAGAGGCGAGGCGGATCTCGTCTCCGCGTGAAATAGAGATGGAGTCGTCGCGCGGTCTTGCGCGTGCGTCACTGGCCAAGGCTGAGTGCCAGGAAGTACACGGGGCGCGAGATTCCCTTGTCGCCGCGACATAGAACACCCTCGTTTCCACGCGGCGAAGTAAAGTGCTGCAGCGATCGCTGGGCCCGAAGCTGAGAGCGCCGAGGTGCCAGTGGCGCTCTGTTCAAACAAAAAAAACACTGAGAAGTCGAGGCTTTGCGCTGTGGCCTGGCGAGCAGATCCTCGCCGGGAAGAGCCCTCGTTTTCGGCGGGTGTCTGCCGTGTATAGGTTGGCGTTCGAAGGTGCCTAAGTAAGGTGGTTGAACGCGTGCGATCGCGACTCCACGAAGCGCCACCCGGTCCCAGGGCGAATGCCGCCGGCGCAGCAGCTGCCGAGGAATGACCGGCGATCGAGAACATAGGGGCCAGGATTTCCATGCCCCTGAAGGGCGGCAGATCCAATGCAGACAGGCTCCGCGGCGAGACGAGAATAATGTCGCGCGGTGTTGCTGCGGCCAGCTGCAGCTCGCGACCCTTGCGCGCCCGTGTTGCAACGAGATTGTCGCGTATTCCTTCGCCCCCTGGATCCAGAAATCACATGCGCTGCAGAATCTTGGGCTGCGAGCGTTCTGCGCCATTCCGCCCCTTTGGGATTGGGGTGGCGGCTGGAGCGGCGACGCAGGCGCAGCCGTGGCTGACGCGGCCAGCTCGGAAGGCCCTGCTCAAATTAGCTTGGCGAATAAACCTAATCATATGCAGTTATGAGCACCGTCGATGCACGCAGCATTCGGAGGAGCTCCCTATCGGGCCACGAGACATGTGGAGGGCGTGCCAAAATGGGCGCGGCGGGCGCGTGCGACAGCAGCCGCTGGGGCCGTCGGTGGAGCTAGCTGCGCGACCGCGAAAAGTGCGAGGCGTGTGCCCAAATCGGTGCGGTGGGCGCATGCGAACGTGGCCACTGGGGCCGTCGGTGGAGCTCCCTGGGGGGGCACGAAACGTATGCTTTGTGTACCAGAAGGGGCGTGGTGGGCGCATGTGAACGCAGCCATTGGAGGCCTTCGGCGGGGCTCCCTCTGGGGCCACGAAACGTGTGAGGGGTGTCCGAAAGTGGGCGCGGCGCGCGCACGCGAGCGCAGCAACTGGGGCCGTCGGTGGAGCTCCCTATGGGGCCACTAAGCGTATGAGGGGTGTGCCAACATGGTGCGGTGGGCGCATGCGAGCGCAGCCACTGGGGCCGTCGGTGGAGCTCCCGATGGCGCCGCGAAGCTTGCGAGGGGTGTGTCGAAATAGGCGCGGTGGGCGCATGCGAACGCTGGCCTGTGGACCTTCAGCGGGGGGCCCCCTTATGGGGCCCCCCAACGTGCGAGGTTGTGCCAGAATGGGTGCGATTGGCGCGCGCGAACGTAAGCAGTGGGTCCGTCGGTGGAGCTCCTTGTGGGGCCACGAAACTTGCGAGGGTGTGCCGCAATGGGCGCGGAGGACGGACGGAACGCAGCCATCGAGGCCGTCCGTGGAGCTCCCGATGGGGCCACGAAACATGCACGGGGTGCGCCGAAGTGAGTGAGTGCAGTGGGCGCGTGCGAACGCAGCTAGTTGGGCCGTCGGTGGAGCTCCCTACGGTGTCACGAAGCGTATGCGGGGTCTGCAAATGAGCGCGGTGTGCGCATGCGAACGCAGCCAGTGGGGCCGTCGGTGGAACTCCCCATGGTGCCGCGCAGCGTGTGAGGGGTGTGCCGAATTGGGTGCGCTGGGCGCATGAATGACCTCCGGTGTAGCTCCCTATGGGGCCACGAAACATGCGCGTGGTGTGCCAAAATGGGCGCGGTGGGCGCATGCAAACGCAGCCACTGGGGCCGCCGGTGGAGCTCTCTATCGGGCCACGATACGTGTGAGCGATGTGCCGATATGGGCGCGGTGGGCGCATGCGAGCGCAACCGCTGGGGCCGTCGGTGGAACTTCCTATGGGGCAGCGAAGCGCGCGGAGGTGTGCCAGAATGGGTGCGGTGGGCGCATGCGAACGCAGCTACTACTGGGGCCGTCGGTGGAGCTCCCTATTGGGCCACGAAGCGTGTGAGGGGCTTGCAGTATTGGTGAGGTGAGCGCATGCGAACGCTGGAATTTGGGCCGTCTGTGAAAGTCCCCATGGGGCCACGGAGCGCGAGGGGCGCTCCGCCTCAGGTACGCGCGGAGGGCAGAGGGAAAGGGGGGGAGGAAGGAACGGATCGCGCCCGGGCTCAGAAGGACGAGGAACGAGACTTGGCTCTACGCCGACAAAGCCTGGTTTGCCTGGAGGGTCGTTTACGTGATCGTGGAGATATCGAGAATGTGCGCTCGTCCTGTCGCAATGTGCATGGTCAGACAGACCCGATGTTCCGCGGCTGCGTCGCGGCTGAAGCGTGGGAATTGCGCGGCGAAAGGTGGATCGGCGAAAATACCGTTCAGAAGGCCTTTCTGATAGACCCCTATCGGTTCATCTCGCCGTGATAGAGCACGGTAGAGGGGGAGTATTCAAAAATAGTCAAACAAATAGTCTGGGGGGCGACTTTTCATTATTCCTGAGCGTTTTTTGAATATTTGTTTGTCTGTTTTATTTTTCGTTTAACATCCGCCAGTATGGGGACGCGCCCGACCTAAACCCAATCCGCCTTCGCCCCCCTCCGACGGAGACGCGCGCCAAAAGAGATCGCGATAGGCGCGGGGGAGGCGATGCCCCTGCAGGCGCTAAAGCGGCCAAGACCACGGGGCAGGGTCGCGACGAGGGCAAAGGTGGGGCACGGGCAAGAGTCTCTCGCAAGTCCAGCGGTCGCTGTGGGAGCGACGAAAGTGAGGATCGCTAAGAGCAGGAGCGAAAGAGGGACGCACACGTACATTAATCCAAGTTAACTAAGTTGGTTTCGAGAGTACGCATTGCGGGAACGTTCGAATCACGCGGCCAGTCTCGCGGATTTGGGGGCCGTGTTCATGTACATGGTTGGACGCGTACGTCTTGTGTGGGCTCCCTATAAGAGGATGGAGAGAAATTGCCCAGTCGAGACCATGATGCCGGCAGCGCTGGCGATTGCGTCTGGACTTCGGGTGGGTCTTTTTAGTGCCACGAGGCCGGCGGCGCCAGGGGTGGCCGCTCGCGCTCGGGAAGCGTTCGGCGTGAAGAGGAGCGGGAGTAAGGGCCTGGAACTGGAAGGATGCACGTCGCAAGTCTTCGTGGGCACTACGACTCCGAGTTGGAGTGGGGCAAGAGAAACAAGTATAGCGGCGGTCGGAGCAAGAAGTGGTCGATGTCGTCGCGAGCGGCGATGACACTTGTGCGACTGAGCGCTCAGCGCTCGGGCGCCCCGAGGGCCTGCCGTGTGGGTTCGGAGCCCGTCGAGCACCTGGCCCCCCTTGCCTCTGCGGCGGGAGCCAGCACCGCGCGGAGGGCGAGCGCTGTGGACACCTTTCTAAGGCGAGCGCCCCCCGGGCGCGGCGCGCCGACGGCCAGCGCGCGAGGACGCGGTTGCCCCGGTGCCTCCCTCACGCCGGGGGGGGTCCAAAACGTTCGCTCCTGCCTGCGCCAGATTATCACCCCATCCGCCCGCCGCTGCGGGCGTTTGGCACAAGCAACCTTGTGCGCCTCGAAGGAGGTGTCAGGCGAATCTGACTGACGAGCGTCGGCCGCGCTTCTCAGGCGGTACAAAAGATCGCCGCCACGTCGTCGATCAACATGAAGGGACACGTCTAGACCAAGATCCTCTCGAAGAGATCCCCTGAGTTATGATAAGATGGAACATATGCATCGCCTTGGTTGGGCTGCATTGCAAATGGTGTAGAGCACCTGATGCACAGAAACATCTTGAACGCGTTTGCTCACATGCGTGGGCGTCTTGCGGAGGATTTTGGAAACCCAGCGGGGAGCGGCCTCAGGAGTTGGGCGACCCCGACATCTCCGTGGAATTCGTCCGCAAGTTCTCGGACCAGTGGGTTTCGGAGGAGGAAGAGGTACCGATGCCGCTACCAGTCCCTTCGAGTTCTCATATTTGAGCCTCCTGGGAGGCCCTCGTCGCCATGGCTAGATTCGTGTCGAAATTTTGGTCGGAACGCACCTTGGGAGAGGTCTGGGGAGTAGCTGCGCTGCGTCGATTTCTGTTGGTTTCTCGATGTTTTGGCGACGTCTGCAATATTTCAGATTTCCCCCTGACGTCCTTTCGTTGTAAAGAAGTCTCGACGGAGGTTTCTTGTTTATTTCGGCTTCCAGGGGCACCTGCAGGGCATTGTGGCCTTTATAAATTACCCATAGGACGAAGAACCAGTCCCCGGGAAGGCGTCCAGACCTCTACCCCCGGAACAACTCGATGGAGGATGTTCCGGACCGACCACCTCACCGATCCTTGGCCCATGGATCGGCGTATTTGATCCACGGTTCCGGGCCGCCCCCCATCCAATGCTATTTGGATCGCCCTCTCCTCGCTGGATGGGTCCATGTGGCCGCGGCCCTGTGAGCATGGCGGCGTCGTCGTCGCCGCCGCCGCCTTCGCCGTCGTCGTCGTCATCGTCGTCGTCGTCGTCGTCGTCGTCCATCGTCGTCGTCGTCGTTGTCGTTGTCGTTGCCGCCTCCAGCGTCGTCGCCGCCTCCAGCGCCGTCGTCGTTGTCGTCGTCGTCGTCCTCGTCGTCGTCGTTGGACGTCTTTGTCGTTGGTGGTCGTCGTGGTCGTCGTCGTCGTCGTTCCCCTATTCCATCAAGCCGGAGGGGGTCTGTGAACCGTGGCGCCCATCCCTTCAGTTATGGGGTGTGTGTGAACCCTCGACCCTGGATCACATATTGTGCTTTCCTGGCTTGGCCTGGGAGGCGCAGGCAGCGCCAGCCATGTCCACAACCTCTGGCAGACCTGGCCTCGTTTCCCGTGTGTCCGGTCCCTCGCGGGCCTTTTGCCGGCCCTGGGACTATCCAGGAGCGGCCTGGCGACGAATAAGCAGCACCGCGGGGAGAAGTGGTCGAGAGTTCTGGACAAGGATTGCGGATTCTTGATTGTTTGTTATTTTGTGTCTCTGCCGGAGGTGCCCGGGATCGGCGCGTCCACATGACGCCTTCCTGGCCAGGTCTGAGAGGCGCGTGCACCCCCAGGGGAGGAGGGCACCTACAGAGATCCGCCTCTTTCATCCCTGAGGGGGAAGAGTCAGACCCTGAGATCCGACGTCGCGGACAAACGCAGCATCGTTGAATATCACAGCACCAAGCCCTCGACCCTACGTTTCTGCGGCGTTTCTCCAACCATTTCGATCCGTGAGGGTCCCGAGGCCCGAAGTAGGGCGAAATATTGCGAACAAGAATGCGACGTTGGGGATCTCACGGGAAGAGGAGGAGGGAGAGAGGAAGAGGGATCACCGACCAGTGAATGATGCGCAAGGCCTGCACAATCACCACGTCTTTTTCCTGGGTGCGAGGCCTGGGGGGTTCCCGTGAGCACCTCGTCTGCCGCGCGCGCGCGCCCCTTGCCGCCTGCTCATGAGGCGGCCACCTGGGCCGACATGCTTGAGCCATTCGATCCCTTTGGCCCACATCCCAGGGCCACGGCTGGGCCCAGCCACCATCCCTGGCCAGGTTCGGTGGTGGCGCAGGGCTGGTGCCATCCCGGGGCGCGCAGGCGAAAAGGTGGGTCGGTAGCAAGAGGTGCCCGTATTTTCGACAACACGTGCTCTCTTCAGACCTGCCGTTTCTCTTTGATTCCGGCCCCTGAGGCCCGCTCTTTCGGGGACAGGAGCAGGACCATGAAACCATGTTCGAAATTGCCATCACGCACAGTGTAGTGGCCATTCTCATGAGTGTGTTTGCGAGTGTGAGAGGCGTGCATCATGGTTTTGGCAAGTGTCCGCATACCTTAGTGCATATATCATGTGCGCACCTCTCACTTTTCAGCGAAAACGTCTCTCACGCTTCCACGAATGAAAACCACATAATCATAAGCTTTGGGAAATCCGCGCGGATATCTTCTGCCGGCACTGGACTGCCCTGGTGGCACTTCTGGCCCCACTCCTGGCGCCCTCCGCGCGGCAGGGAGGAGTGTCCATCGCCGAGCAAAGAAGTCGTCGCGGACCTCCGCAAGGTTATGTCCATGCAGATGTTTCTTCTTCCAGCTTCCGGGCCGACCCCTGGGGGCCGCGCATTGGCAAAAATGCACGGCCGGATGTCTAGGGCTGTCGGCCTTCATGATATGAGAAGGCAGCGGGGGGGGGTCGGGACGGGGCTAGAACGAGGACAAATCCATTCCAGAGCGTTCCGGAAGGCTCTCAGAGCGCTCCGAACGCTCTGAGAAGGCCGCGGCGCCAGAGACATCCTCCAGAGCCGCCAGATCCCAGCGGTTCCTGATGCATCCCCACCCGATTTTGTCCTCGTCCTGGCCTTGTCTCAGGGGGGGGGCCTCGTAGAGGCGCTCCCGCCATGCCGAGGATTCCTTCTCGGAAGCCCCCCCCGGGTCTCTCCAGGCCCGTGGCCTTCTCAGTGTGCCGCCCACCTCGCGCCCCGCACACCTTCTCCGCGCGCTCGCCAAGGACAACCCGTCCCTCAGCTCGTCCAGGTACCACTCCGCACAGTGCCAGCTTCAGGACCTCAGGTGCTGAAAGCCAGCATGGCCAGGAGCCCTCCGACGCCACATGACTGCAGCAGATCGCTCGGTGGACCGTCTCCGTTTGCGGAGGGGGGTCCAGGCCAGCCACGAGCAGAGGGGGGCAGGGGGAGGCGGGAACGCTTCTCAGAAGCACTCCTGCTTCTTAGAAGGCGTGGGCCTCGTCTGTAGATGTAGGGCTGGCGCCGTCTAAGAAGCAGCCTCCTTCTAAGAAGCCTTCCCCCTCCCCCTTATCCCCCTTGCGCGCCGTCAACCATCAGCATTTCAGCGATTCGTTTGGGTTGCCCGTAGGGGCGCGAACATGACTCCGCTTCGCGCTTCGCGGCCTAGCCCTCCGCGAATATGAGAGCGCGAAGGGAAGCGCGTTAGCCCTCCGCGAAGCGCAAAATTAGGCGTTCAGGCGACCTACAATCAAGCATTTGGTTAAGAAACCTCCTCCCGAAAAGGTGGGCCAGCGGTTCTTAACCAACTTACCGGGAAGCTGGCCCATTTTTTTGAGCACGTTCGCCCCCCAGCGTTACAAACAGACATTGGCCAAGGTTTGTTTGAATAATTTGTGGTTGGGAAGCTGGCCCAATGCTCTTATTTAAGTTAGCGTTTGCCCAACCATCCTGTGGTGTTGGGTCCTCGTTTTGAAGAAGCAGTCCCCGCGTCTCCTCCTCTTCCCGTGCCCCCCCCCTCCCCCCCAGTGGGGGTATCACATGCGTCTGCCACACCCAGTGCAACGCTTCGTGGCCCAATAGGGAGCTCCCCGTAAGGACCCAGTCGGGGGTACCACATGCGTTTGCCACACCCAGTACAGCGCTTCGTGGCCCCCTAGGAAGCTCCACGTAAGGCCCCAGTGGGGGTACCACATGCGTCTGCCACACCCAGTGCAGCGTTTCGTGGCCCCATAGGGGGCTCCACCGGAGGCCACAGTGGGGGGTACCACAAGCGTCTGCCACACCCAGTGCAACGTGTCGTCTCCCCATAGGGGAGCTCCACCGAAGCCCCCAGTGGGGTACCACATGCGTCTGCCACACCCAGTGCAGCGCTTCGTGGCCCCATAGGGAGCTCCACGTAAGGCCCAGGGGGGGTACCACATGCATCTGCCACACCCAGTACAGCGTTTCGTGGCCCATAGGGAGCTCCACGTAAGGCCCCAGCGGGGGTACCACATGCGTCTGCCACACCCAGTACAGCGCTTCGTGGCCCCATAGGGAGCTCCACGTAAGGTTCCAGTGGGGGTATCAATGGCGTCCGCCGCACCCAGTACAAAATTTCGTGGCCCATAGGGAGCTCCACGTAAGGCCCAGTGGGGGGTACCACATGCGTCCGCCACACCCAGTACATCGCTTCGTGGCCCCATAGGGAGCTCCATCGGAGACCCTAGTAGAGGTGGCCACATGCGTCCGCCACACCCAGTACAGCGTTTCGTAGCCAGTGGGACCGTCCGCGCACGTCCCGCTCACCCAATTTGGCATTTTCGGCCATCCAGTGCAGTGTTTCGTGGCCCCATAGGGAGCTCCATCGCAGTAGGGGTGGCCACATGCGTCCGCCACACCCAGTACAGCGTTTCGTGGCCAGTGGAACCGTCCGCATACGTCCCGCGCACCCAATTTGGCATTTTCGCCCACCCAGTGCAGCGTTTCGTGGCCCCATAGGGAGCTCCACCGAAGCCCCCAGAGGGACCGGCCGCATGCGTCCCGCACACGCAATTTGACATTTTCACCCACCCAGTACGGCGATTAGCGACCCCAATAGAGAGCTTCACCAAAGCCCCCAGTGGGACCGCCCACATGCGTCCCACACATTTAATTTGGCAGTTGCACTTACCCAGTACAGCGCTTCGTGGCCCCATAGGAAGCTCCACCGAAGCCCCCAGAGGGACCGGCCGCATGCGTCCCGCACGCGCAATTGGACATTTTCACCCACCCACTACAGCGATTAGCGGCACCAATAGAGAGCTTCACCAAAGCCCCCAGTGGGACCGCCCACATGCGTCCCACGCATTTAATTTGGCAGTTGCACTTACCCAGTACAGCGTTTCGTGGCCCCATAGGAAGCTCCACCGAAGCCCCCAGTGGGACCGTCCGTATGCGTCCCGGTCGCCCAACTTGGGATTTTTCATTTACCAAGTACAGCGCTTCGTGGCCTCAGTAGGAGCTCCACCGAAACCCCCAGTGGGACCGCCCGCATGCGCCCCAGAAGCCCATTTGGCATTTTCAGCCCCCCATTACAGCGTTCCGTTGCCCCATAGGGAGCTCCACCGAAGCCCCCAGTGGGACCGCCCGCATGCGTCCCGGAAACTCAATTTGGCATTTTCGCATTACAGCGCTTCGTAGCCCCATAGGGAGCTCCACCGAAGCCCCCAGTGGGACCGTCCGCGTGCGTCCTGCACACATTCAATTTTGCATTTTCTCGCACCCAGTACAGCGTTTCGTGGCCCCATAGGGAGCTCCACCGACGGCCCCAGTGCTACCGCCCGCATGCGTTCCCCCCCACCCAGTGTAGCGCTTCGTGGCCCCATAGGGAGCTTCACCGAAGAAGGTATTCACAATTGCGGTACCCACAACTGCATATGGTTGGGTCCTTCGCCAGGATATTTTTTTCGTGTGGTCTTGCAAGTGGGATGCGGTACAGGTGGATTGACATGGGTCTCTGGACCCATCGACCCCTTCCTCTTGGATTCTCTCTCAGATCGTTGTCTGATTGTTCCGTGGCCCAGAAACTGCCCCCCCCCAGCCCAAGAGTCCGAGTCAGAGGAAAGTCGGCGGTCGTCGCGTTTTTCACGCGACGCCTGGAGGTCTGTTCGGAAGCTGGGCGAGGGCTGCTAAAACCGTGGCTGCTAAAACGGCCCTCCCGGAAGGAGAAAACAACTTCCTGGAATGAGGCGCGGCACGCGAAACAGTCAACGGGCTTCTTCCCGGAAGGACGGAGACAACTTCCCGGAGGTCGATTTTAGCAGCCACGGATTTAGCAGCCCTTGCCCGGCTTCCGATCTGCGTTGCTGGGTCGTCGGTGGCTGCTTCTACCATCCCGAAAAAGATCACTGCCCCAATGATGGCACCGCCTTGCCCCAGTGCCGATACGAAGGATCACTTCGGGTTCTGAGGGGAAATCTGGTAAGTGTTCGGGTTGCGCACAGACTCCCCCCCTGCAGGTAGTCTTGGCCGACCTCAGCAGGTCCCCCGGGTAGCCTGGGACTGTCTCAACATCCCAGCCCTGGAGCGCAGAGGGCGCCGCTGGAGGTGGCGCCAGGGTGTTGAGACCTCCCCGGACTATCCGGGGAGCTGTTGAGGCCAGCCAGCGCTACCTGGGGGGCTGTCTGGGTGCAACCCGAAGCCCTACCAGGCACATCCCTAAGATTGTCATCGCCTCGGGCCTGTCGATCTTAGACATGGGGATGAGCTCGAGGCTGGTTTCAGTCAAATCCATAGTAAGGACGTGCTGCTTAATCAAGGCTGCTCTTGCGTCCCTGCTTTTTTGGACCATCGTGGGCCAATGTTGACGACGTCTGCAGAGCTCTAAATGGTAAGTGGGACTTCTAAGGGTCTTGCACCCTCACCTTGCATCCTTACCTTGCATCCTTACCTTGCATCCTTACTGCGGATTTTGGCCGTATGCCCCAGGACAGCTACGTGGTCGACGGCACCGTCCTCGGCTGCGGCGCCAGCGGGGAGGTGGTGGCCGCCACCTGCCGGCTGGACGGGCGGAGGTACGCCCTCAAGCGCTTTTCGAAGCAGTCGCTGTCACCGGAGGCGCTGTCGATGCTCAAGCGCGAGGTGGAGATATATCTCACGCTCGACCACCCAAATATCTCGGGGGACTGCAACTTGCCACCTCACCGATCCTGGCCGGGCCCATCCCGGGACCAGGATCGGCGTCGGCGCCTCCCTCGCCAAGCCAGGAGGGCGTAGACACCGATCCGGTGCCCAGGTAGGATCGGTGGGTTGACGTCCCCCGAAACATCGTGCGATTGCACGACGTCTACGACTCCGAGGATGCCCTTGCGCTGGTGATGGAGTGCTGCAATGGTGGAGAGTTGTTCGATCATTTGCACAGGAAGCAGTCCTACGCGGAATGTGAGGCAGCACACGTCACGACGCAGATGCTGCGAGCAGTAAGCTACTTGCAATCTCAAAATATTGCGCACCGAGATCTCAAGCTCGAGAATCGACTGGCTTTGGTCCATTCCGCCACCGTGTCTGGAGGCTCTTGGGCCGTCTTGGGCGGGCAAGGTATTGGGCACCTCGTTTGCGCACTTTTTGAGGTAATCAATCACCTATGACAAGTTTACTGCTATATTGCATGCCCACACGCACAGAATATCCATCGTGGACCAGAACCAGTGTGTGTCTAGCAGTATAGCTTGTTCAATATATGTTGGCCAACCTATGTGGCGCAATCCGCGTTGTACAGTATAGGTGTTGCAATCTATATCGTGCGACATTATATATATATATATATATATATATATATATATATGATTTACAGCACGTCATGCCGTACAATATGTGTGACAATCTATGTGTTACAAGGTATGAGGTGAAGCTTGTTGGCGCAATCTACGTTGTGCAATTCACTTGCCGAACTTACAGTTGTCAACTCCACTGCTCGCGCAATCATCCCACCCACCCACCCGCAACTTGGTTTGCAAAACCCATGCGGGATCGAGCACAGATATCGCTCCTGGGTCGTCTTGGAGCCATCGGGGGCGTCTCAAGAGCGCCCCAAGAAGGCTGGAGAAGCAAGACGGCCGACGACGACGACGACGACGACGACGACGGCGGCGACGACGACGACGCCGACGCCGACGACGACGAAGACGACGACGCCGACGCCGACGACGACGACGAAGACGACGACGACGTCGCCAACGAAGACGACGACGAGGGAGGAGGGAGGGCGACGACGGCGACAACGACGACAACGACAACGAGGGAGGAGGGAGGACGGCGACGACGCGAACGACGAAGAAGGAGGAAGGATGGCGGCGCCGACGACGACAACGACGAGGGAGGAGGGAAGACGACGACGACGACGACGACAACGACGACGACGACGGCGACGAAATAGGAGGGACGACGACGAGACGCCGACGACGGACGACGACGACGACGAGGGAGGAGGAGGAAGGACGACCACGGCGACAACGACGACGGAAACGACCACGACGCCAAAGATGACGACGACGACGAACACGAGGAAAGACACAGGACGACGTAGGCGACGACGACGACGACGACGACGCCGCAAGAGCGCGCGCGCACGCTTTTGTTGAACATCCGTGTTGCGAAACCTTGTGTTGTTGTAGGTTTTTTGGACGCGCGATTTTGAAATCCTTCCGAAACTGATGGGTTCTGAAGGATTTCGGCGTACGCGCGCGACGACGCGCGCGTCTGCACTTCGTTTCATTTTTTGCAGAGGATTCCCGCGACGGCACACGCGCAAGGGCGTTCGGCAGATTTCGACATGCGCGCGCGCGACGCCCGTTTGGTAGCATGTTGTGAAGATCTTGAAAAACCAATGGTTTTCTTGAGATTTCGCAAGAACTCGCGCGTAAGCTTTTTTAGCAAATCAGTCTTACGAAACCATGTGTTTTGTATGTTTTTTCGGAACTCGATTGCGAATTTTTTCCGGCACCGAAGGTGTTTGAAGGATTTTGGCATGCGCGCGCGACGGCGCGCGCATGTGCACTTCGTCCTTTTTTTTTTTTTTTTTTTTTTTTTGCTGTTGCAAGGGATTCGTGAACAAGTGTTATGTTAGAACAAAAGATGTCACCGCACAGTGTTTTTCACAAGGGAACCTCAGGGGGGGATACCGGTGGCCTGGGATATTGTGATTTCATATTTAGGATGGACATGTGGTCAGAAACATATGTGATTTACATATCCAAAAGGGGGGCGATAACGCCGGGGGGGGGGGGGGGTAGAGTCTATTCTTTTTTTTAGAAAGGAGAATATATGTTGTGTAATATTGGTGGTGCAAGTTGTGTGGTGCAATGAATCCGGTGCGCAATTTAATGGTGCAATCGACGTGTGGTGCAATCTATGTTGTGCACTCTCTGTAGTGTAAACTAGGCTGTGCCATACGACCTGGTGCAACACATGTGCTCTGACCTGTTTTGTGTAATCTACGTTGTGCGATCGTTGTTGAGCAACCTGCGATTTGTGTGGCGCATCACATGTGGTGCAATCTCGGTTGTGCAACCCATGTTGTGCAATTGCTGTGAAACACTATGGCACTATGTGTAGTGCGCTCCATGTGGTGCGCAATCTATGTTGTGCAATCGACGTGGTGCATTCTGCGCCGTGCAACACACCAGCCCGCAACTTGATTTGCAAAACCCACACGGCTGCAAGTGCGATGAGTGCTTGGTTTTGGCTGGTGCATCTCTGCGGCCGCGCTAGCCCGCGCATTGTCGCGCGCGCAGCGGCCAGTTAGTTTGGCGTTTCCGACGCGGCCGCGGTGGCGCTGTCCGCTGGACATTTCCCAGCGGGCACTTCAGTGCGAGTCGGCGATGTGGGCGGGGGCGGTATCATGGCAACGTCGACCACGGTAGACACGATGATGATTGTAGCGATGCTGGTGACGATGATGACAACGGCGACGGCACGGCCAGTGACGGTGCTGATGCGAATCACGCCGACGACGATGACGGCCTCCAAGCATCGGTGGTGACGGTGTGGCAAGGAGTTCGACGTGCGCGCGCGGCCGACGCGAAAGCGTGGCCCGCAAGGTAATATTTGAAACGGATCGTGCCCCACCTCCAGAGCGCGCAAGGGCCTTCGAATGATGTCGACATGCGGCGCGAGAGGCCCATTTGTCCGAAAGTAATCAAAAGAAAGGTGAGCAACCCATGGTCTTCTTGAAAATTCGCAGGGGTTCATATGTTTCGGGGGCACTCGGTTTTGAAATCCTTGCGAAGCTTACGGTTGCCGACGGATTCCGGCATGCGCGCGCGACGACGCGCGCGCGTGCATTTCGATGTCTTTTATTTGTTGCAAGCGGTTCTTGCGACAGCACGCGCGCAAGGGCCTTCGAACGATTCCGACCTGCGCGCGCGAGGGGCCCGCTTGGTAGCATTTTATGGATATGGTGAAAAATTTGGTGTTTTTCTCCGGACTCGCAACAGCGCGAGCGCACATTTAATTTTGTGTTCAACGTGCTCGTTGAGAAATCATGTGTTTCGATATGTCCTCTGGGCAAGTTATTCAATATTATTACGAAGTCTCGGGTTTCCGAAGGATTCCAGCATGCGCGCGCGACGACGCCAGGGCGTGCATTTGTTTTGCAACGGGTTCTTGAACACTGAAGGTTTTCCCGATCAGTGCTTGCACTGAAGGGATCCTCGCGGATGTTGCTAGAGTTGGCGAAAGTGCCTCGCCGATTTTGGTGGCACGCTGGGTTCCCAGGTTCCCCGTTCCTGGTTCCCGGGTTCTTGGTCATTGGTTCCGGGCGATGGTTCGCTACCGATCTCACTGTCGAGTTCATTACCGATCTCATTGGTTCCCGGGTTCCCGGCTCCGGTATCCCGGGTTAATTTGATCATTAGTTCCAGGCCGATGATTAGCTATCGATCTCACTACCGATCTCACTGTCGAGTTCATTACGGATTTAATTATATGTTGAGAGACTTGGCTAAATCGCCCCGCGGATTTTTCCCCAATCAGTGCTTGCACTGAAGGGCCGCCTGTTTTCTGAGCCCTCCGGCCGCCTGAGGCCCCGTCCGCCCGCGCACTGTCTCCCTAATTAGGGCAACCCGCGTCCCGTTTAGCTCTTGACCGGAAGGGGCCCGCTCCCGACCTGCCGACCAAAAAAACTTGCACTGAAGGGGTCCTCGCGGATGTTCCCCAATCAGTGCTTGCACTGAAGGGGTCCTCGCGAATTTTGCTAGAGTTGGCGAAAGTGCCTCGCCGATTTTGGTGGCGCGCTGAGTTCCCCGGTTCCCGGTTTCGGGTTCCCGGGTTTTTGGTTCCGGGCCGATGGTTCACTGCCGATCTCACTGTCGAGTTCATTACCGATCTCATTGCTTCCCGGGTTCCCGGTTCCGGGTTCCCGGGTTCCTGATTATTGGTTCCAGGCCGACGGTTAATTATCGATCTCACTACCGATCTCATTGTCGAGTTCATTACGGATATCATTATATGTTGAAAGATTTGGCAAAATTGCCTCGCCGATTTTTCCCCAATCAGTGCTTGCACTGAAGGGGTCCTCGCGGATGTTGAAGGATTTGGCGAGTGTGCCCCGCCGATTTTGGTGGCACGCTGGGTTCCCGGGTTCCAGGTTCCCGGGTTCCCAGTTCTGGGTTCCCAGCCGATTTCGGAGGGCGGCGAGGGTCCCGGATTCATGGGTTCCTGGTCGATATTCTTATTGACCGGTTTGTCCATCGACCTTATTACCGATTTCTCGATCGATCTCACCATCGATCTCACAATCGATTTCATCATCAATGTCACAAGCGATTTCACTAGAGATCGCAGGAGCCATCTCGCGATCGATCTCACTATCGATCTCAATGAATCGAATCCACTCTCGGTCTCACGATCGCCCTTACAATCGTCCTCGCTATCGACTCCACTATCGACCACATTATCGATCTCACAATCGATCTCAAGATCCATAGTAACAATTTTCAAATCATCCACTGATTGGGTTTTCTCAGGTGTAATTGATAACCGAGTGCGCGCGAAAAAAAATGTGTTGCAGAGGATGAGGGCGGGGGCATTGCCGGTTTGGCTGGGATGGTGCGAAATCATTGGACGGGCGATGGGGCAGAGCCGAATGTAAACTGCAATGCGAATGGGGGGGCCGTTGCTGTCACGGGGGGTGGATCCGAATGTTCTGGGGGAAAAGAGAACGCATGTTGCCCAAACGTTTGTGGTTGGTTAAACGTGGCGCAATCTCTTATGCACGCAATCTACGTCTAACAAACGAGTTGACACATTCCGCGTTCGTGCAAACATCCCACCCGCCCACCCGCAATTCGGTTTGCAAAACACGGTAGCGATTACGATGGGTGCTTGGCGTTGGCTGGCGCATCTCTGCGGCCGCGCTAACCCAAGCACGCGCTCGCAGCGGCTGGCTAGTTTGGCGCGACGGACGCGGCCGCGGCGGCGCTGACCGCTGGGCGCATCCCAGCGGGCACTTCACTGCGAGTCGGCGAGATGGGCAGGCGCGGTGCCATGATAACGTCGACTACTGTAGACGCGACGATGATAGCAGCGATGTTGGTGACGATGGTGACAACGACGACGGTGCGGCCAGTCCGGGCGCCGATGCTGATCGCGCCGACGACGATGACGGCGCCCTCGCGTTGGCGACGTAGATTTTGGGTAGAGTTCGACATGCGCGCGCGGCCGACGCGCGAGAGTGGCCCGCACGGCATTATTTGACGCGGGCCACGCCCCGCCACCCCGCCCGCGCGCGCGCAAGGGCTCGCGAATGATGTCGGCATGCGGCGCCAGAGGCCCGTCTAGCATAATTCCATGAACGCGCTGAGCAACCGGTAGTTGTTTAGAAAATTCACAAGAGCGCGAGCGTGCGCTTCCTCGAAGAAACTGATGTTGCGAAACCATGTGTTTGCTTATGCGTGTTCTGGTCACTCGGTTGCGACGCCGCTGTGAAACCCTAGTTTTTTCTTCCCCCCCCCCCTGGGTTTGGGCGCGGCGGCGCGCGCGCACTTCGCCCCGTTTCTTGCAAAGCCTTCTCGCGACGGCGCGCGCGCGAAGGACGCCCCGGCGATTTGGGCGCGCGCGCGCGAAACCTGTTTGGCAGCAGTTTTTGAGCACGTTGAACAACCAATGATTTGGTTCGCAAGAGCGCGCGCGCAAGTTTTTTTTGTTAAAACAAATCAGCACTGCAAAACTTTCTTACTTTGGGGGCGCTCTGTTATTCAATTCCTTATGAAACCACGGGTTTTTGGGTGCGCGCGCGTCGACGCGCGCGCGTGCAATTCGTTTGATTTTTGGCAAGGTACTTTTGGCAACTTATGAGTTTTGATCAGGGGGGGCCGATGCCGGTTCCCCTGGGATGGTGCGAGCTTATCTTTAGGATGGGCGATGGGCCAGAATCGAAAGTATTCTGCAACGTGAGAAGGGGGTGGTAATCCCTGGGGGTGGGGGGGTAGAGTCGATTCTTCTTTAGAAAGGAGACTTCACTTGTCACTGCTCGCGCAATCATCCTACCCATCCCACCCGCAACTTGTTCTGCAAAACACGCGGCGGCGATCGCGACGAGTGCTCGGCGTTGGCTGGTGCGTTCTTGCGGCCCCGCTAGCCCGCGCATGCTTCCGCGCGCAACGGCCGCCTGGTTTGGCGCGTCTGACGCGGTCGCTGTGACGCTTTCTTCTGGGCGCCCCCAGCAGGCACCTCAGTGCGAGTCGGCGATTTGGGCGGGCGCGACGCAGTAGCAACGTCGACGCCGGTAGGCACGATGATGCTAGTAGCGGTGCTGGTGGCGATGATGACAACGGCGACGGCGCGGCCAGCGACGGCGCCGACGTTGATCGCGCCGACGAAGACGACGGCGCCATCGCGTCGGCGATGAAGGTTCTGAAAGGATCTCGACATGCACGCGCGGCCGACCCGCGCGAGTGGCCCGCGAGGCGCAATTCGACGCGGATCGCGCCCCCCCCGCCTCCCACCCCCCACCCCCAGCAGCGCGCGCGCAGGGGCGTTCGAACGATGTCGACATGCGACGCGAGACGCCTGCTTGGCAGAATTGAGCGGGAAGAAATGTAAGCAATTCATGATTTTCGCGTGAATTCGCAAGGGCACGGCCACAGTCATTTCGCGTGGAAGCAGAAGTTGCAAAACCATTTGGTTTCATGTGTTCCAGGGGAACTCGGCTTTGGAATCTTTATGGCACCTAAAGTCTCGAGAAGATTGCGGCGCGCGCGCGCGGCGACGCGCGCGCGTGCAATTCGCAATGCTCGTTGCCGAGGGTTCTTTCGAGAGCGCGTGCGCACGGGTAGTCGAACGTCGTTTTCGGGAAGCCAAGTGTTTTGACATGTTGTCGGGGCATTCGTTTTTTTGCACCCTTACGAAACCCCAGGTTTCCGACTGATTTTGGCGTGCGCGCGCGACGACGCGCGCGTGCATTTCCTTCTATTTCTGTTGCAAGGGGTTCTTGAACGTTGAAGGTTTTGATCAACGGGTGCGTGGACATATTTGTCTTGCGGAGGATGCGGGGGGGCCGTTCCAGGTTCGGCTGGGATGCTGCGAAATCTCATTCCGGGCGTGCGATGGGGCAGAGCCACATGCAAATTGCAGCACGAAAGATGGCCGTTTAGTCCGGGGGGGAGATCCTCGTGATCTCTGAGAAAGGAGAACCGATGTGGTGCAATCTGCGCGGCGCAATATATGATGTGCATTCGTTGTGGTGCAACATATGTTGCGCCCGTGTCCAGTTGCAATGCGCGTGTTCCGAATTATGGTGCGCAGAACATGTTGTGCGATAGTTGGGGGACAACCGACGTGCAACACATGTGGTGCAATACATGTGGTGCAATCCATGATGTGCGACCTATGGTGTGCAATCGTGGTGGCACGTTTTGCGCGGCGCGCCCCATGGCATCCCGCCCACCCGCCCGCATATTGGTTTGCTAAGCCCACGCAGCGGCGATTGCGACGGGTGTTTGGCGGTGGATGGTGCATCTTTGCGGCCGCGCTAGCCCGCGCATGTTCGCGCGCGCCGCGGCCAGCTAGTTTGGCGCGTCGGACGCGGCCGCGGTGGCGCTGACCGCTGGGCGCATCCCAGCGGGCACTGCAGTGCACGTCGGTGGCGCGGGCGGGCGCGGCATCATGGCGACGCCGACAACGGTAAACACGATTATGAGAGTAGCGATGCTTGTGACGACGGTGACGATGACGACGGCCAAGCCAATGGCGGCGTCGACGTTGATCTCGCCCGCCGATGCGTCGGCGATGCAGGTTTTGAAGGAGTTCGACATGCGCCCGCGGCCGACACGCGAATGGCCCGCGCGGTATCATTCGACACGGGTCGTGCCCCCAAAGCACGCGCGCAAAGAGCGTTCGAATGAGTTCGACGTGCGGCGCAAGAGGTCTTTTTGGCAGAATGTGATGCCTATGTTGAGAAACCAATGTGTTTTTCCAGAGCCCGCAAAAACGCGCTCGCAGTTGTTGTGTTGAAAACTGATGTTGCAAGACTATAATGGTTTGATTTGTTCTCGGGGCTCTCGTTTAAGAAGTCCTTGCGGCACTTGTGGTTTTTTGTTGAAAATGTTCGTCATGCGCGCGCAACGACGCGCACGCGCGCACGTCGTCCCATGTGTTGCAATGGGTTCTTGCGACCGCACGCGCGCAAAGGGGGTTCGAGCGATTTCGACACGCGCGCGCGAGAAGCCCGTTTGGTATCATCTGTATGGAAGTGTTGAACAGCATATGGTTTTCATCTGAATTCGCAAGAGCGCGGGCGCAGGTTTTTGCATTGACCTCGTGGACGATGCGTTCGCGCCAGCGGGCACGCGCCCGCGTCTACGCCGCCAATGAGCGACGCGACCCTCAGGGGCCGGCCGCGGCCACCCATCGACCTGGCAACTACATCGCCCGCAGTCCGAAACGTCCTGACTGTGAGGTGCGCGCGCGCACCCTGGCGCAGAACGCGCAGGCCCGACCCGCCGACGCAGCCCACTGAACGACACCGAGTCCGATGCGAATTTCGACGACAACGCGCGACGGCTTATTTACGGGATGCCATCTTCATTCCGGCGGGCGCTGGTCCGGCGACTACCTTGTTCTCGACGCGGCCACATGCTCCAAGCGCCTCGATTGCGGGCATGGCATTGCCACGTGCGCCGAGTAAAGAACATCGCGGTCCCAGACGGCAGATGCGCGTTCCCTGTCAAAGAGGGCATTCTCCGACATCACAATCCTGAGGACAATGAGTCGATTTCATTTCAGACATCTCGACCGCTTGGAGAGTCTACAAAAGCAGACCCAGTGCTAGTCTACCCAGCAGCATGGGGCGACCCCAGTATAGCCAAGCTCCCCGAACCAGTCCTTCCCGAAGCTTCCGACCCCGGAGCACCGCTTCCCGAGTCGCACCTTCCCGAAGCAACAGAGCTGGCGGCTCCAGCTCGGGATCAGACTACTGGGAGCTCCGCGGCGAGGCCATCCTGCGGCGCAGACGCAAACCGCGCACTCAGCTCTTCCGCCCCGCCGACACTGATTGGCGCCCCCGCCCTGGTTGACAAGATCGACGTCGCCCGCGACTTCGAGACCGCATTCACGTGCGAGGGCGAGCAGTATTTCCGCGACGTTTGGGGCGGCGTGAGCGAGAACGATCGCCGCCATCTCAGTGAGTCTGGGGCTGGAGTTATACGCGTCTACAAGCGGCCCGAGATCACTCCGGAGGGCAAGATGGATGCGCGGGATCACCAGGCCCGCGTCCAGGCGACGTCTCGACCCGACCACGCACTGCCCGACTTCTGGAGTACACTGCCAACGAAAGAACGACAGATCGAGCAATACTTCGCTGGAGACATCCTCCGGGCACGGGGGGCTCGAGATCGATCTGCTCATCGTGCCTGGACTCGGACAGACAAACGAGCTCAGCGATTCCGCGCAACCAGCGGCGACGGCCTTGCGTGGGACACCGCGGAGCGACGCGTCACCCGCGACCTCAGCAACAACGCCGTCAGCCGAGATGAAAGCGTTAGGGGCGTGACCGACAACGACGCACTACGCGCCGCCCGTCCCCGACGGATCACGCGACATCGCCACCGTCCTTGAGCGCCGTCCACGGCCGGAGGCAGCTCCCGCGAGAGCTGCCCGCTCAATTGCGCCGATGGACAAGGGCGGTTCGGACTTCGGCAGCACGAACAAGCTATGCCGTGGTTTCGCGCCGTCGGTGGAGATGCCCACGATGCCGCGCACACAGTGCCACCGCCAGGAGCACAGGAACAAACTTGACATGACTCACTGGCAACGCCCATGCCCTGTCACACGCGACCCCACCAAGAAAGAAGTTGCAGTCAAGTCACGCGCACAATACGCTCTTCGCAAAGAATGCGAACGTCTGGAGAAGAAAGCAGACTTGGATGGCCGAGACGGTCCTGGAACGCGCAGATGTGGAGGCCAACGCACGCAAGACCGGCAAGAATGTTCATTTCGCCAACATACTGGACCTCTCAACCGTCAAGCATGCAGAATTACCTCCAGAACTTCAGAAGTTCAAGGACCCCCAGCGTCAACGCCCCGACCTTTTCCGAGCCTCCCGCCCCACGAAGCGGAGCGCCACGCCATCCGCTCGCAGGGCATATCGTGTCGCTGGGGCCGCCAGGGCGACGCGCTATCCAAAAAGCCCCCGACCCTGCGCGCCGTGCGCGGTGATTGCTGCTCCCGCTGGCCCTGGAGACAGACGGCCGCCACGGCCCGGCAGCGCTGAAGCACTTTTGCTGGTTCGCCTGGGACCTGGCGCAGGGCTTCGGAGACCGCCCAGCAACCGCAGCGGCTGCGAACGCGTGGCTGACAACGCGCTGGGCCGCCGAACTTGGCGTGACGCTTCACCGCGTGGCTGGGCCGGTCGGCAGCTCCTTCGGTAGCAAATCAATAAAGCATTGTCGGTGTTCGAAACTCCGTCTTGATAGATCAGCAGCGTGCTCTAGCGTCTGGTGGTGAACTGGTGAGGGCGTGAAGATTCCGTTCGCCACCTTCTGCTTCTGCTCCACATCGTTGCATCGTTGCCCCCGATTGTGGGTTGGCGCTTTGTCGTGCTTCACGGTTGCAAGAAGCTGAGTACCCGATTGCCCACCCCCATCCTCGGCCTCCCCATCCTCGTCCTCCTCATCCGTGCTTCTCCCCATCCTCTCGCTCTCTTTCTTCGCTGCTCTGATCATCCTCATTGTCGTTTTCGCTCATCATTATTTCCTCCTGTCCTCTTCGCCCTCTTCATTGTTTATCCTCGTTCCTTCCCTCCTGCATGTTTCTTTTCCTCTTTTCTTTTTGCCCTTTTCCCCACGGCTACATCGCCCCCCCTCTCTCCCCCATACCCTGCCCCCCCCCCTCCCATCTCCCCTTTCTCCCTATCCCCTGTTCCATGGTCGTTGGGGAACACGAGGGGGGGGGAGAGAGACAACGCTGGAGGATCAAGCGTGGTAGTAAAACTGTGTGTTTGCATCAGTGCCTCCGTCGAATCCAACAGTTTCCTATGTATTATTCGTGCGCGGTCCTTGCATGGAATATACGTTAACAGTTAATTCCAACATCATTGCAGATGGAGCTTGAGCGCGCGCCAAACGCGCGCGATGGTTTTAGTTGAAATCGCTAGCAATCTGGGCCCCTCAACGTTACGCGACACTATGTTCGGGAAATTCCGAAAGATCGGGGGCTGGGGCATTCGAATAATCTATAACCGTATAGGATTCAAAAATCAGGGTTGCATGAATTTGTTCGGCACTCTACTCCGTGGACAAGGCACGGTGGCGGTTTTTCTTTACGAGGACGAGGACCGGGACGCCCATTTGAAATTAATCGACTTTGGCTTTGCAAAGGTCTGGGATCATATGACACCGATGAAGGCCGCGTGCGGGTCCATGGATTATGTCAGTCCTGACGTGCTTTCGGGCAGCGGCTACACTGACGCGTGCGACATGTGGAGCCTGGGCGTGATCGTCTTCATGCTCCTTGCGGGCCATCCGCCGTTCTACGGCGGCACCCGCAGGGACGTCGCCATGAAGATCGTGAGCGGCGAGCCGGACTGGGCCTCGGCCGCTGCCAAGTGGCAGTCCGTGTCCCGGGACGGCGTGGACTTCGTGCTCCGCCTCCTGACCAAGGACCCCGGTAGGCGCCCCAGCGCCCAACAGGCGCTCGGCCTGCGCTGGGTCTCCACCCCCAAGTTCTCCTTGGGCTCCGAGGCGGGCTGGGGCGCGCAAAGCGGCCGGACGGGAGCTCCGGACGCGTTGCGTAACCCCACCAGCCCATCCAGAAAGGACGCCCAGGCGAGTGGCTCTGATCAGGGATGTGGAGGAGCACGCAGCGGAAGGAGGGGCTGGGGAAGCCGTCAGACCCAAAAAGTGGGAGGATGGGGGAAGAATCGAAGGAATCGGAGGAGGAGGAGGAGGAGGAGAAGGAGGAAGAGCAGGAGGAGGGGGGGAGGAGGAGGAAAAGGAGGAGGAGGAGGAGGAGGGAGGAGGGAGGAGAGAGAGAGGAGGAGGAGGAGGAGGAGGAGAGGAGGAGGAGGAGGAGGGGAGGAGGAGCAAGAGGAGGAGGAGGAGGAGGAGGAGGAGGAGGGAGGAGGAGGGAGAGGAGGAGGAGGAGGAGGAGGAGGAGAGGAGGAGGAGGAGGAGGGAGGAGGAGGAGGAGGAGGAGGGAGGAGGAGGAGGAGGTGAGGGGGGGGGAGGAGGAGGAGGAGGAGGAGGAGGGAGGAGGAGGAGGAGGAGGAGGAGGAGGAGGAGGAGGAGGAGGAGGAGGAGGGAGGGAGGAGGAGGAGGAGGAGAGGAGGGAGGAGAGGAGGAGGAGGAGGAGGAGGAGGGGAGGAGGAGGAGAGGAGGAGAGGAGGAGGAGGAGGGAGGAGGAGGAGGAGGGAGGAGGAGGAGGAGGAGGAGGAGGAGGAGGAGGAGGAGGAGGAGGAGGAGGAGGAGGAGGAGGAGGAGGAGGAGGAGGAGGAGGAGGAGGAGGAGGAGGAGGAGGAGGAGGAGGAGGAGGAGGAGGAGGAGGAGGCAGGAGGAGGCAGAGGAGCAGGAGGAGGAAGCAGGAGGACGAAGAGGAAGGTGACCAGGATCCCGATTTTTCCAGCACGTTGCTTGCGTTGGGTCGACCCCGTCGAGGGCCGGGGGCGAAGGGCCTGGCACGCCCCACCCCAGGTGGGGTCGGAGGCGCTGCGCTCCCTGCGCCGCTACGCGCAGTCCTCGCGCCTGCGCCGCGCCGTGCTGCAGCTCCTCGCGCAGGAGCTGGACCCCCGCGCGGAGGCTCGTCGTCGACGGAATTAACCCCACCAGACGGGCTCGCGTCGTGAGGAAGACCACGACGGACGGCATTTGGCAGTTTTTTGGGGCCTCCGGGGCCCGGCGCGCCGGGCCCCAGGCCGGTAACAAACGACTCGGGCAATCTAGGCCTCCTAGATGGGGTCCGAGTAGATGGGGTCCGAGCATCGCGCCGCATCGCCGATGCGTCGCCGATGCGGCTCGATGTGAAGCCCGATTCTCTCCGCGCTGGTGTCGCCGAAGCACCGCCGACGTCGCCGATGCATCGGTGATGCATCGGCGACACGGCGCGATTCTCCGACCCCAGTCATTCCGTCCCCACCTACAAGGCCTTTGGGAAAGGGTCGGGACTTCTGGGGACTGCGTATTGGAAAAAGTTGAGGCGTCGCCTGTCTGGGCCGCTGCCGCTGCCCATCCTTCGCCTTTCGGGGGCGGCCGAGAGGGGGATGGGGATTGCGGTCGGGAGCTTCTGCTTGGCGTGTCGCGGCGCTGGTTCTGGCCTACCGCGCTTCGGCGCGATGCGCTGGGCCCAGTTCCCGAGCGTCAGATCCCCGAGCCTTTTCGGAGCCTTCCGCCCCGCGGAGCGGACCTACACGCTATCAGCTTGCAGGGCATAGCGTGTCGCCAGGGCCGCCGCCGTGACACGCTGAGCAAAAGCTCCCGACCGTACGTCGGATAGTCACGACGCCATAAGCAGAACATGTTCGCAGGTCCGAGCGGATTTCTTGAATCGGCGCTGGACCCCCTTTCCTTGGCGCGCCGAGCGCGCCAAGGGTGGCGCCAGAAGCGCCGCCAGGGGGCCCGGCGCCGATCCAAGAACCCCGCGTGGACCTCCAGAAGCTTAGTCAAGCTTTACGCAGTTGTTCCCTCGTCAGGGGCGCGTGGATCTCGTGACCGGGGCCCTGATCCCTCCCAGCTCACATGCCCCCCCCCCCCTTCCCTCCTCTTCCGCTGTGCTCCCGCGGCGCCCCACTCGGCCGCGCGCGCGCCTCGGGCCAGGATGCGCCGACCCCCCTTCCGAAGGACTCCCTCCTGTCGGCACACCACAATCCCTGCCCCAGCCAGAGTGGCTCCGAAAAGTGCGGGTCAGAGCGCACACCGAGGACACGTTCAGAGTTGCGGCTTCTCTTCCTCCCCTGCCTGCCCTGATCAGCCGGCGCAGCGTTCCGCCCATGTCCGTGTGCGGTTGCATGAGCTTGAGACCTTGCCCACGTGCCGGACGGCATTCGCCTCGAAGCCTTGGTCAGAGCGCACGCTGGAAATGAGAGCCATGGAGTCGGCGGCACCCGCCTCTTCAATCGCAGCTCGATCCTCGATGCTCGAACCTCGATCCTGGCTCCTCGATCCTCGAAGTTCGATCCCCGATCCTTGATCTTCGATCCTCGATCCTCGAAGCTCGATCCTCGAAGCTCGATCCCCGAAGCTCGACCCCCGATCCTCGATCCTCGATCCTCGGTCCTCGATCCTCGAGCCTCCCATGAGAGGCGCACGCGCGCGAGCTGCGGACCGCCTTCCTGCGGACCCCACCGGCGCGCACAAGGGGGGGCATCGGTCCTCGAAGGCTCAATCCTCGACGTTCGTGGATCGGGCTTCTAGGATGGACCCTGAGATCCTCGATGGCTCGATCCTCGAACTTCGGAGCTGTTTGAGATTTCGGAGGTTTGCGAGGCTGGGGGCGGTTTCCATCAGCTGCGCCTCGTTCAGGGCGTTCTGGGGGTGCCAGATTCGTCCCGAACGGCCGCTGGCGAGCCGAGTTATGACCCGAAGTCCATGGGAGCCCTGAGATCCTGGCGTTGCAATCTTGTCGCAACAGGCAAGTGTGCCTTGTTTCGGGCCCCGGGACCCTCACGGATCGATTCGGCTCGAACGATGCAGCAGCATGATGGGGTCCATGGCTTTGGGCGTGATTTCTCACGGTGTTGCGATTTGTTCGCAACGTCGGATCTCAGGGGAGACGTTGGGGCGTTTCTTGTCGCGCCTTTTCGGCCTCCTGGGGTGCTCTCGCCGCCACGGGCGGATTCCCTCGTCGATCTTCTCTCCCGGGTTCGTGCTTCCGACCCCCGAGCCCAGACCCCCTTCGCGTTGCATCAAGAGTGCGACGAAGGGTTTTTGATAGTTTTCGGCCTCCGTGGGCCCTTCCCGGGCCCCGGGGCCGCCAATAGAACCAACTCGTGGATGAAGAGCCGGTCCTGGGGAAGGGGATCCACATTGTAAGAATGCCACGATGTCGGGGATCTGGGATGGCACGAGAGAACCAGACATCCTCCGATCTGATTTTTTCCCATCTGCGGCCCCAACGCTCCCAACCCCTTCCCCGGGAGCAGTTTTGCGTCCTGGATCCCTGTTTGAGGGTCCCGGGGCCCGATACGAGGTCCCATAGGCCCACATAAGCGAGACCTTGACCCAGCAAGGGACCCTACCTCCTCCTCCTCCTCCTCCTCCTCCTCCTCCTCCGCCTCCTCCTCGTCCGTAGCCATTTTGGCTCAAGACCTGAACGCGACCGAGACCGCTGCCCCCGAGCGGGCGCCTTCCAGATATCGCGGCCGCGATGGCGCCCCGCCGGCGTGGGCTGCTCGTGGCGCTGGCGCTCCTGGGCCTCCTCGGGCCGCCCGCGGCCTTCGTCGCCGCTCCCGGCAGGGCCCGCGCGCCGGCACGGGCGCCGGCCGACGCCCGCTCTGGCACCGCGCCACCAGAGGGTCAGCCCCAGGCCCCGGCCTCCGCGGCGCTGCTCGTGGGCGTGGCCGCGGTGGCCGCGGCGTCCGCGCGGGCCGCGGGCTCCTCCGCCGTGGGGCGCCGCGTTCGGGGCGGGGAGGCCGCCAACGAGGAGAAGGACACGAACATCTTCGACGTCATGGCGGACACGGACAAGTACATCGAGATGGACAGGACTTCCAAGCGCCCGGTGTTCGGGTACCCCGAGTGGAAGAGGCACCGCAATTCCGACCGTTTTACACGGAACCTCGGCAACTTGTTCAACTCCCAGACCATCCGCGCGAATTGGCAGGAGGTCGCGGCATGCACACTCATCGCGCTGGCCGTGGTCCTCTGGAACGACGCCCCAGGAGAGTTGGGCTCCATCCTGCCCAAGGACCGCGTGGTCCTCAGCCTGCCAGCTCTGCCTTTCACAGTCAGCGGGACGTTCCTCTCGCTGTTGCTCGTCTTCCGGACCAATTCCGCATACGCCCGCTGGTGGGAAGCGCGTTGCATCTGGGGCGCCATCATCAACACATGCCGTGACATCGTCCGCCAGGCGATCACGCGTTTTGACCCCGCGGACTTGGAGTTGAAGGCGGAGGTGACGCGCTTGGTGTCCGCGTACCCTCGGTGCCTGATCTATCACCTGGGCGAGCGTACCGACGTGTCCAACTTAGTCATCGAGAAAAAGTTGGGTAAGATCCTGACGGAGGACGAGAAGGCGAAGCTCATGGCCTGCACACACAAGCCTATGACCGTCACGGGTATGCTCTCGCAGGCCATTCGCAAGGCGAAGTTGGACGTAATCGACGAGATGAAGATCGACGCCGACGTCACAAAGTTCTCGGACTACTACGGCATGTGCGAGAGGATATTCAAGACGCCCATGCCGCTGTCGTACACCCGCTTGACATCCAGGTTTCTCAGTGTTTGGCTGCTCTTCATGCCGTTGGCGCTCTACGGCGCAATCGGCACCCATTTTGCGATCGTGCCCATCACCGCGTTCCTGGCTTTCGCAATATTCGGCATCGAAGAGCTTGGCGTTCAGATCGAGGAGCCTTTCTCTGTGCTCCCGATGAACGTTATGGCCGGTGGCATCGACGCAAGCATCTTCGAGGCCCTAGAGTTAGACAAGGAGGACCGGAAGAAGCAGGGCGTGGTCGCATGATGCTTCGATATCTCAGGAGGGGCTATCGGTGACCATCCGCACCTTCAGCGGAAGCAGAAGAGTTTCCTGAATTCGACGCCCTGCTCGGGCACGACTCGCTTTCAGACTTTGCATAAGGGCTATGCACTGATGGGCTGTGCCCTCTGCCACCTGCACCCCATGCGAAGCCGTCTTCATCATACATATGGGCCACCCTGGAGCGCTTGAGACAGTACCACTAGCCAGACAGCACTACAACCAGGACTTAACAGTCGCGCGTCCCCGGGCGCGCCGACGATTTTCAATTTTCCGTTATCGCAGTAGGAGGAGGGCAAGCTAATTTTGCTCATGCTCGGTTGCCGATACTTGCCTGTTTCGTTGTGGGAGGGCTGGTCCATTGCCCAGTCTGCTCCTCCTCCTCGGAGGAGGAGGAGGGGGGGAGCTAGCAGCAGAGGTGAAAAGGCGTGTCGAGGAGCAGGAGGTCGACGACAGCGAGGGGGGAGAGCACGGCCATGTGCACCGTACATTCTGTCCCAGGGATCGCGGCCGTCCGGACGAAACAAGTAACCACACATTGTTCGTTTCTAATTCTTCGAAGGTTCTTTGATTTTTTGGGGGGCCAGGATCCTTTCGTTTCTACTTGTTCTGTCCTGGGCCTCGTCCTGGCCACTAGGGGGCCGGGAACAAGTAGGAACGAGCACACTTAGAATTGAGCACGATTAGAAACGAACGACGTGCAGCTAGTCAGCAGTGGGGCAAGAGCACGATTCCCGAAACACTGGTGAGGAAGTCTCAGGCGAAACGGTTGCCAGACCAGAGGGAAACCGGGCTTTCTCGGGTTCCCCGCCCCCCAAATGAGACTCGAGCAGCGAAATGCCACTGGCGAAAGACGGGATGGAGCAGATCACATCACTGGAACGTAGCTGGCCTGATACGCACGTGTTAAAACGCAGCACGTATCATGGTCAAAACGTCCATGTTGACACGCTGCGAGTTGGATCGGCACGCGTTGGCTTACGTCTTGGCGAACGTATCGCGCCAGGCCGACGTTTTCAGTCTACGTGTTGAGCCCCGTATCAATACGCTGCGTGTGGCGTGTTGCGTATTGGGGCAGCTAAGCGTCGGAGATGTGGGGAAACTTTCTTTTGGCGGGGGCCTCCTCAGAATCCCGCCAACGGAGCTCTCTCAGAAGCCTCCGAGCCCCTCGCCTTCTCGGAAGGCGGCGCCCCCGCCCCAGCCGGACGTTGACCTCTCTTCGGCGGCGAGCGAGGGGGGGAAGTGAGAAGGAGAAGGCCTTCTCAGAAGGCAGCGGGACTTCTCAGAAGCCTTCGCGCCTTCTGAGAAGTTTTTTTCTGCGTCGTCGAGGAAGGTTGAGAAAACTTCTCAGATACTCCTAGCCACGAACAGCTGGACAGCGGGGGCGGGCGAGGCAGAAGGGGGGCTTGAAGGGGCCGAGGTGTTTGGCAGGGATGTTCAAAAGAAGCACAGGCACGACAATGTCATACACGATCCACCACCAAAATAGAATACCACCGCGACCAACCGAAAAGGTGAGTTCTCAAAAACATGCAGCCTTTGGCGTGCTCGGACTTCCCTTGGGCGCACACTTCCGAGCCTTCTGAGAAGGCCTTCTCCTTTTCACTTCCCCCCTCGCTCGCCGCCGACTCTTACCTAGGACAACTTTTTCATCCTGTCCTGCGAGTCTCGGGTGCCCCCAAACGGTGTGGTGACCACACCGTGTGGTGAGTAAAGTCAGTGGGGATCCGGGGTCACTGGACGGTTTTGGGGCTCGGGTCGTTTCCGAGGACGTCTTGGGTCTTGGGCGACTGGGGCCTTCAAGGCCCCCAAACCGTGCGCTGACGGAACGCGCGGTGAGGTCGTTGTGGATTCCGAGGTTACCGCGCGGTCCGTCACCACACGGTTTTGGGGCCCCGAAGGGTCGTCGCTGGCTACGGCGTCGCCGGCTCTCGGTAGTCTGTGTGCTGCGCGGCGGCAGAAAGGGATATGGGGAACGAGAAGCAAGCAGACGACGGCGGACACGCAGGCCAGAGACCAGGGCTGCCGGAATGAAGCAGGTGGCGGGCAGGCTGGAAGGCACAGAGGGGAGACAGCAAGCAGGAGAAGGCGAGGGAGAGGAGGAGGAGGAGGAGGATAAGGAGGAAGGGGAGGAGGAGGAGGAGGAGGAGGAGGAGGAGGAGGGTTGCACGCCATGAAAGGGGATGGAGCGAGAGAGAGAGAGAGAGAGAGAGAAAAAAAAAAAAAAGAGAGAGAGAGAGAGAGAGAGTCGAAAAACCCGAGGTCGAAAAACCCGAGGGGGCCCTATCGAACCACCACGGTGCGGCTCGGACAGGCTGCACACCGTGGGCCCCCTTGGGAAAACGGATCTTCCTCGCCCAGCAGAGCATCGGAATCCCGAACTCTTAACAGCTTGCCCAGCTCACGAGCTTCTATCAGGCGACCGCAAACAGGGATCAAGGGGGCGTGGATTAGCGACGGGTCCCGCTTCCGCGGGAAATCACTGACTTCCGCCGCCGAGCGAGGCGGCACCGGCCGCATTTTGGGGAGGGCACCTCCCCCGATCCATGGATTAGGCGACCGCGCGCCAAATCCATGGATCGCAAATCCGTGTTTGCGCGCCCCGATTCTATCTCGTTGAGCCCGAAAGCCTGGAGGCTGTCCGAGAGACCAAGGTTGCCAGCACCCTCGAGAATTGGGGCTCTCGACCCTCCAGGCGGGGACCCCCGCCCAGCCTCCAGGAGCCGAGGGCCAGGCAACTCCACCGCCAGGTCCCCTGGAGTTCTCGCAGGGCCCAGCCTGCGCGGACGACCTGGGCGCATCAGCCCGGAAGAGCTGGACGACTTGTTATTTACGTAATCACTTCGCTCATATGCCGCCGGCCCTGGAGCCCTCTTTAGGGCCTCTTGGGGGCCTCTTGGGGACCTCTTGGGAGTCTCTTGGGGCTCTTTGGCGGCGTCTCGGGGGCCCCCAAGGCCTCTTGGGGGGCTTTTGAGGGCCTCTTGGGGCGGGGGGGGTAGTCGATTGCGAATTGCCTGCTCCGCTTCGGGAGCGGGCCGAGCCTTGGCACACGTCCTGGAGACCCCATGCCCCCGCTGAGACGGCAGCACGGCCTCCGCAGGTCGAGCAGCAGGGGAGCGGAGGCAGGGCCTCGTCCACCTCGGGCAGGTCAAACAAGAGCAGTGGCCCCCCGCTGTCCAAGGCTCGGTCCCCTCCTCGGCGCCCGGGAGAGGAGGCTCTCCCGCGAGGCGTCGGCTGCAGGGTCGGGATCCAGGCTGGGCTGCGATGGCAGGGTGGTCCTGGGCCGGGACAGGTGGCGTCGTGGGCGCGGGCTCCCTCCATTCGGGCTTCGTGGTCCGAGGGCAGATCCAGGAGCACCAACCCTCCCACATGATCGAGAAGACCCTACGCACCGTAGTGAACCGCGGCTCTCGTGGTGAACTTGCAGAGTTCACGAGACAAAACCAGGCAACCATTGGCGAGCAGGATCTGTTCAGGGTCGTGCTGGGCTAGACCTGCTCCTAACTTGGCGAGTCTATCCGCGTCATGGTTCCCTGTCCGCTCGACCTCAGACAGCAAGCCTTCTCTGGCATCAGGGACCTTCTTGAAGCGAGCCTCCTCTAGGGCTTCCGACTCCCAAGCAAGCTTTGGAAGATGAGCCTTGGGGCTCGAGGAGGAGAAGGCCGTGCACTTATCCTGACGACAGCCCAGCGTGCCTCTGCAGTCGGTGAGAAGGGTAAAGTCTCCTGCGCGCAGCTTCGAAACAATGAAAACTGCATAGTCCTCGCTGTCTCGTGCAAGGTGGTTGGAGGCACGGAGCCGCACCATTCTGCAAGACATCTGCGGTCCTGGTCGGAGGCGGTGGCGCCCCGTCCGGCCGCGCGGGGCGCGGGGAACCGCCCACCTAAACCCGAGCCATCGCAGAACACAGAACCGCTAGACAGCATTGGCGGCCCCGCAAGACCTCCGCACACACGAAACTCCGTGGCAGGTTCCCGAGGTTTTCTAGACAGAGGCTGGCAAGGGTCAGGCAAACTCCCACGGACACACCGTTTTTTCAAGCTCGATGCTGCAAGTGGCTACATGCCTGGCCGCTCTCTCTCTCTCTCTCTCTTCTCTTTCTCTCTCTCTCTCTCTCTCTTTCTGCACTTTTCGGAAGGTTATCCCGTCTCCACGGCGGGCGTGACGGGCAGTGAAAGTGGCGATGGAACAGGGTGCCCCGCTCGCCACAAGCAAGGCACTCGGAGGATAGAGCTGGGTCGTGCTGGTGCGATCGATACTGGCACCGATGCGATCCCATGAGTAGTCCCCGAAGCGTACGCTGCTCACGACTTCCCCGAGTCCCCCCAGTCCCAGGCTCACCGCCGTCCTCCTTGATCTTCTGATGAAGCAGTTTATTGAGAGGCCTCCAGGACAGTTGCCTCACCGAGCTTTGCCTGGGCCTGTCTGCCCAAGAGCCGCGAAGTCTGGAAACCTACGCGCCGAGAATCTCGCCATCCTGAAAACGAAACGCTGGCGAAACCTGCCGAAGGTCCCAGGTTTGCCCCGTGGACTCGGAGAGCAAAAGGGAGGCAGAACAACTAACCCCAATCCTGTGGCGGGTAAGCACAAGGGCCGAAGCATGGTTCTTGACAAGCGTCCATGGTTTCGGCCTCCGGGCCACCGCCTGTGCCTTGGAAAACAGCACTGCCATAATCCGATACGATAACCTGCCGTCCTGAAGAATCTGCACAGATCTTGATCGCTTCGGCTGAGACCTGCACTGGGGGATCCCTCAGCCAGCCCCCCCGAGCGCACAGACGCCAATCCTGGCGAGCCTTCAGCTCGGACAGCCGCGACTGAGACTCTCGAGTTTGCCACCTGGGAGGCCATGGATGCTGCCCCCCCCGAGGGTCTTGGCGGCAATCCCCGCATCTGACCCACCCACCCCGTGGGGGGGGGACCAGCCTCACGGAGGCTTTGGCCACCTCTGGCCTGGGCCTCCAACAAGCCAGGCACGATGGGTTGACGCTCCCCTCCCGGTTCCACCCGTCGCGCCCCCTCCGTCGTGTCCATCCGATCGCGGTGGACCGCCGTCCCGGCCGCTCGGGGAAGACTGCAACTTTCCGCAAGCGACTTGGCCAACGTGGGAGTGGGCGCGAGCATGCCCAGCTGATCCCGAGCGATCGGGAGGCCCCCTGGCCCGGAGTTCCGCAGAGGCCGGTTTGAGAGCCGACGGCAGCTCCTTGCAGACGGTGGCGTGACCTCCTACAACCTGAAACGAGGTGTCCTCTATCGCACTCTTGAGCGCCAACGTGCGACAGGTTGAAACCACCCTTGGAGGAGGAGGAGGAGGAGGAGGAGGAGGAGGAGGAGGAGGAGGAGGGGGAGGAGGAGGAGGAGAGGGAGGAAGAGGAGGAAGAGGAGGAGGAGGAAGGAGGAGGAGGAGGACCAGTGCAAACCCAAGACTCATCAACGATGATGTAATAAACCATTTGTCCAAGCTCCCTGGTCATAGGCCCCTACAAGGGTTCATGCCCACTGAGGGAAGTGCCCCGTTGGAAGACAGCCGGCTCAGGATCCTGACGCGCGCCAGAGCAGTATTCTCAGGACTTCAACGCCACGAATCCACCTGACTGTTGCGTCTTGACGATCCTGATTCGCGCTAGAACACCATTCATGGAATTTCAACACCGCGAATCAAGAACTGTTGCGCCCTGACAATCCTAAATCGTTTCAAAACACCAATCTTGGTACGCTAACCATGGGCATCCGCGAAACTCTTGCAAGTGTTTAAAACGAATGTGTGCGGCGGTAAAGCGAGAGCCCTCAATCCGTGAAGGTCTTGCCACATATTTAAGACGAATGTGCGCGGAGCTGAAGCAAGAGCCACATTGTGAGAACGACCCGCCCTCATTCCATGAATTTTCTGCATTTTATTCTGCGAGTGTGCGCGGCGCTAAGGCGAGAGCCACATTTTGAAAACCACCCGCCCTCCATCTGTGAAGATGCTGTCACTTTCCTAAGCTTCAGGACCATGAGTGGCAAGGAAGTCTCAGGCGAAACGCTCGGGCTGCCCTTCCGACTGGCCTCGGGGTGCGACCGAGAGAAGCTGTGGAGGCACGGGAGACGAGGGGGGAGGAGGCCCCGGAGCCCGGCACGAGGCACGAGCCCAGGGGCCGCAGATGGACAGACGTCGTGTTTTTTTTTTGTTCTGTTCCAGTCGCGGCGTGGGCCCATGGGCCCCCGGAGTTGCGCGCCGCCTCCCAGGATGGACCGGGACGGCAGCGGCCGCGTCCCCCTGGAGGAGCTGAGAGACGCCATGCGCTGGTGCCGGGCCTCGTCCGGCGAGGACCCGGGCTTCTCGCAGAAACGGAGCGTGAATTGAGCATGCAGTTGTGAAGCTCAGCGCGGATGTTTCGGATCGGCGCTACAGTCAAGACGCTGAAATAAGGAACAGTTTGGGTTCGGAAGGGGCTCGATGTTCCTTAGGTTCCTCCAGTGCTGTTCCTCTTGCCCTCCTGGGGCACGAAGGCGCTTACAGGGCCAAAACGGGGCTTCGTTCCTTCTTCGGCGTTCCTTCTTTCAGCGGCCCGACTGTAGGACCGCCCTGGCGGGGCTCCGCGCGCCAGGGGGTCCAGTGCCGATCCAAGAGGTCCGCGCAGACCTCGGAAAGTGGACGTTTATGCCGTTCTTTTTCTTTTTCTTCTTCGGTAAGGTGTCCCCAGCGCTTCGCTTCTTATGAAGCCCTTGGGGCCCTGTGGGCCTCGTGAGGGCTCTTGGCGCCAGGGAGGGGGGTCTGTCCACAGAGCCAAGAAGTCCGCGCGGATTTTCGACAGTTTATGCCTGCGGCAGGTTCGCGTCGTGTCGACCGGCGGCGACCCCGCCACTGGCGTTCAAGGATGGACGCCGCTGGCGACTCAGAATCGGTCGATGTTGATTGACGACCCCCGCGGTATCAAGAACCAATGCCGAAGTCGGCACGATGCAATCTGCCGCATGCCTTTTGCTGCGATCATGATACTCCACATCCGTGCTGATTATGTGGTTCTTCATGGGAGCCTCAGAGATAGTTCCGAACTTCCTTGCGGTTTTTGGTGAGGTTGTCCGGATGTCGTCGGATTTGATCGACATCCTGGGCGAATTCTAGTCGATTCTATGTTCTTCTCCCTAGAGGACGCGGGCTTCGGCTCCTTCGAGCTGCCCACGCCACCGCAGAGCCCTCTGGCGCCCTACGGGGCCTGGGGAGGTATCCGGCGGCTGCTGGCACCCAGCCGCAGGGAGTGCAAGCATTGCGTGACGCCGTCCACGAGCGCCAGCAGCCTGCTGGACGTGGACGAGGCCCATCGCTGGGGTGTGCCTGCATCCGATCGAGGGTCAAGGTCCCTGACATTCTCTCGGGGTGAGAGTCACGACGGCGGGTTTTTGCCTCATTTTCGGCCCCGGGGGGTCTCCGTGGACCGGGGGGCCGTCAAAAAGTGACTCGGGACGAAAAGCGGGTCCTGGGGAAGGGGTCCAGACCTTTGGGGAGCCACGTTGCCAAGTTGCGACAGCAACACGACGGAGGATGTCTGGGGCGTCCCTGCTCCCCAGTTTTTGACTCCGGTGGGGCCCGCTAGGTCTCGTGCGGGGTGCTCTGGAGGACGTGTGGGCCTCTTTGGGACTCCTGCGGACACCTTGGGCCAGGGGGGCCTCTGGCAACACCTGATTATGCGTGTCCAGATCTATGCTCCTGGAGTCGTGCCCCATGATCTCGAGTGCCTCTGCAGCAGAGGTGGATCTCTGGATCTCTGACCTCCCGCGAGGGCGGGAAGTGTGCATACCCATGCGCAGCTCCCGAGAGGTGCCCAGGCCTCCCAAACCCGTGGTGCTGCACAACAGCGTGGATCCCCTGGAGGTCTCTCGACTCCCTTCACGGGGCGAGCTTTCTGTCCCGAGCAGTTTTGTTGGCGGCCCTGGAGCCCGAGACGAGGTTCTGGACCCCGAGGGAATGGTGAGAAATCTCCTCAGGTATGTCTTGGATCGCTGGAGTTAAGTCGGGCCTGTCCCTACAGGAGGAATGCTCCAACATAGTCGAACATAGTATGAGGACGATGCTTTAACTATTGTTGCCTTTTGGGGGGGCATTCTCTGAGTATTTTTTGCTGTCGCCCAAAATCCCCCTGCAGGGGGACGCGCCCGACCTAACGCTGCAGGTCTGGGGGGGGGGCAGGGCTCCTCCAGCGGCGGTCGGGGGCGACGAAGAGGGGGGGGAGGACCAGAGGTGACGGTGTGCGGATGCCATGGCTGCAGGGCCACGAACTCTCCCCGATGTCATTGCCCCGTCTTCCTTCAGTATCGTTTAACCGACCCCCATCCCCATCCCCTTCGAGACCCCCACCAAATTACCACCCCAGTTGGGGATACACCCCTCGAAACCCGAAGAGAACGACCTATATTCCCATCTAGGGGGGTAAATCGGCCAGTGGGGCACAGGCCACGCCGCTGGGATGGGGATCGGCTAACCGATACTCATTCCTCTCTCGGTGCGCCTTCTGGTCCCCCTTCCCCTTCGTCCACGCACGGGCCTTGGGCCATGATGGGCTGGCTCCCCTGTTCCTGCACCCCATCGGATATGAATTGTCCCTGTCAGTGCAGGGTCCCCAGAAGTATCTCGTCTCTTTCCCCCGTGCCAGTTGTCCGTCCCGAGCCGTGCTTATTTGTTCGACGGCGCCCAGGGCCCGGCAAGGTCCCCTCATGGGCCAAAAGCGGACCAAAACTTTCCCTCATGAATTCTGCCACGACTGAAATAGGGTTGGGTCCCCGTGCGCCCGAAACCGTGGATATGCGGGCAGTGCCAATGGGGGTCACCACCGGGCGGCCACCACCACCTCCTGGATGCCGAGGATCACGGAGGAGGTGGGATCGAAGATCGAGGAGGTGTCGGATGTGTTATGGGTTGTTTGCGTCTTTAGGGGTTCTGAGGGGCCCACGGGGGTCCAGGGATATGCGTTTCCTGGAGGATGTGGCGACCCACTCAGTTAGGACGAGGCTGATATCATGTGCTACGTTTGGCTCAGGATACATTCCAGGAGACCCAGAGCATCTGACTGCCCTCGTTTCCAGAAATCGCGAGGAACAGACAGAATTTCGGAAATCTGGGATATTTGGGAGCGTATCCTTCTCATGACTTCTCGCTCCCCTGCTTGGTGCTGACCCCCCTTGGCACTGCCTGGGGGGCCCGTTTCCCGCAGGAGTCCCATATATCCGACGATGTGATGTTTGTCGATGTGAAGCCTCAGAAGGTCCCGACTCCTTCCCTGGGGCAAGCTTTTCGCCCCCGATTCGACTTTGATGGCCCCCAAGCCTGGCAACGGGCCCCCGAGGCCGAGCTCGAGGGACCGCCTTGGTACGTGGACCGCCTTGACGACCGCCTCTCCTCCTCCTCCTCCTCCTCTTCCTCCTCCTCCTCCTCCGTAGGCATTCTGGCTCAAGCTTCGGCTCGCGAGGAGGAGGACTCCCCCTGGGTGCCTGCCTGGCAGACGAGGGCGTCCCCCCCACATCGCGCGCTGGGACCAGCGCCCACGGCGCTGCCGCGGGAGGCGGCGGCGCACCACAGGGCGCGTTCGCGCCGCGCGGAGGAGGACCGCGCCCTCCTCCGCGCCTGGTCAGGCAGATCATCGCCCGAGTTGCAGGAGCGCCTGTGGCGCGCGGCGCGGCGGCTCCAAGAACACCACGGCTCGTCGCCAGGCAGGATGGCGCCTGGGCCGCCCGAGCTGCGCGTGCTGCGGGGCCCCAAGATGCCGTTCTGGGGTTGCTCGCGCGGCAAGGACAACAACTGGGCATCGCGCATCACGTGCTCATGCGAGAGGTCGGCACCGCGGCGCGTGGTCGATGCTGCCAATCTGGCGGATCAGGACCGTCGTGCCAAAAGGAGGAGCCCGTCCTCCTGCACGAGCAGGTGCTGCCGCCTCAGGAAAGTTGCTGCGGAAGCCTGCCCCGTGGTCCAAGGAGTACAACGGCGGGCTGGAGGAGAAGCTGCGGGCGCTCACGAAGCAGATGGCTACTGGTGGCCCAGCGGCAGGAGGCGGCGGCAGCTTCAGGAAGGAACGCGATGATGGCGACAAGAATGCGTTCCACCAGAAGACGGTGCTGCAGGAGAAGATCAACTACCATGAGAAGGCCTTCAAGGAGTGCAGCAAGGTGGAGGAGGACGGTGGGCCGCTCCATCTTCTCCACCAGAAGGCTTTGGAGGAGCTGCGTGAACAAGCGCGTGCGCTGCGGCCCCCAGAAGCTGCGCACAAGGCGACGACACAGAAGCTGGCGAAGTGCAGGCAGCAGCTCGACAGGTACGAAGCCGACCTCAAGGGCCTCCAGGAGCAACTCGCCAGCATCAGCCAGAATACCGCCGAACAGCAGGAGGCGATCACGGCCAAGAAGGCGGAAGTGGATATGTTCAAGGTCGAGGCGGTTCGGCAGGAGAGTACGCTGCTGGTGGCTCGCGGTGAGATGCCGACGGCAAAGGCGAAGTTGGCCAGCCTCACGGCGAAGGACCTCGTCGCCTTCGACATCGACGAGGACGAGCTGCTGGTGCAAGCACCTGAAGCTCAGGAGGCGCTGGCGGCTTTCAAGGCCAGTCCCCACTTCGCCAGGATCCAGCAGGCCTTATGCAAGAAGGTTGATGGGCATCTGGCTTCGGTGGTCGCTTCAGTTCCTGCACCTGATCGTGATGATTATGATGTTGCCGACGAAGGATGTGCGATCCCACCTGGCGGTCCATGCAGCGGCGGCGACGCCGACATGGAGCAGGGCCCCCTAGCCGAGCTGACAAGCGAGGCGCCACGCCGGTCCAGCTGGTTGAGTTCGCCAAGGAGGATGTCGAGGCCCTCTGGACTATCCTCAGCCAGCAAGCGCAGCCAGCTTCGGAGTGGACCAAGGAGCAGCTCCAGACCGCCATCGGGAGCCTCCAGAACACCAAGCACCGACGAACGGATGGAGGATCTGTTCGTACTGAGGGATCGGGGTGGGGACGCGAGGCTGTGCGTCCGCGGGATCTGCATGGGCCCAAGCCCCCTTTGTTGGAGGTCCCCGCCAGGCCCGCGACGACGCACATTTGTGATACATTCAATGCTAACCAGGGTAATAACAGACACTGCAGCGCAGGCTCCGCACCACGACAGCGAGGCCCTCAGCAGTTGGGCGGCAGCGCGTCGCTGGCAATGCCTCGTGGTCCCAGGGGAAGAAGCGGGGGGGGGGGGGGCGTCTTCCCTCAGCAGGGCTTGCAGTCTTCGCCAGGGAAGGGGTCGGACTTCGGGGGGGCGACTCACCCAGCTGGCGCCCTTGCGAGGCGCGCTGGCGACATCAACTCCAAGGTGGCCCACGGCTCGGAATTGGTTGCGGGCAGGGCGCAACGCGCAGTGGTGGAGTTGCCCAACTGGCCGCCCATGTACGTCTACAACCTCTACCTCCACACGGCGGAGGGGATGAGCGCCCGCAACGCGAACATCTTCATGGCGATCGGGCTGGCGATAGCAGGCCAGATTCACCCGCGCATAGTGTGTGCGTGTGTGTGTGTGTGTGTGCGTGTGTGTGTGCGTGTGTGCGTGTGTGTGTGTGTGTGTGTGTGTGTGTGTGTGTGTGTGTGTGCGTGCGTGTGCGCGGTGGTGGTGGTGGTGGGGTGTGTGGGGGGGGGGGGGGGGGGGGGGGGGGCGACTGGAACGTGGGGGTTCAGGTGGTCGGCGCGGCGTCTTCCCTGTCCGTGCTGGACTTCTTCGGGCCCCCGACGGGGGCCATGCGCACGTTGGCGCCGCGCAGCGCGGATCTCAGCTGGGTCACCAAACGTCATCGGCCAGTCCAACTGCGGCTTGTGGCAGAAGGCTCCAGGGTCAGGTATCTGACCTACGTGGGGGGACCGCGGCTCACCTCCCAAGTCATCAACGGCCCGTTCTCGGAGGAGGACAGCTGGTCGATCGAGCGGTGCTTCGCGACGGGTGCCTTGAGGATGGCCAAGGAGGATCAGGCTGCGGTGGCATGGCGATTTCTCTCCAAAGCTTGGCGTCGGTTGGCGGTTCGTGCTGCGGAGCGGATCGGACACCTCGCCAGCGCGGAAGTACGCGCTCACTCTTATGCGCGCGCCCTCCAGCCGCAGTGGGTTGATAAGGAGCACGAGAGCGTCTTGGAGACGGAGCTGCAGGCTATCGCTGGTGGATGGAAGTGGCTACAAGACAGTTTGCAAGGACTGGTGACTGCGCGCGAAGGCGGTCGCAATGCAGCTCGGCATCAAGTTTTCAAGGGGGAGGCGCAGGGCTTCCTCGGCACGGACTGCAAAGGCCAGAATCTGAGCGCGAGGCTGGATGCCTCCGTTCAGCAGGCAAGGAGGCTTCTCCAGCACTCCTGCGGCAAGGACGACCTCACCAGCCTCCTCGAGGATTTTGACGAGGACATCAATTTCGCGATGCAGCAGGCCAACAAGGACTCCAACAGACGCTGGAAGGAGTGGTGCGACGGTGCGTGTGCGGGGGGAGCTGGCAAGTTCCATCGACTGACCAAGGTCCGCGAAGTTCAGGCACCCACGACGGTCAATGATGGGGAGCAGGGCATCACTGGCCACCCGCACTACGTCGTCAATGACATGTCGGACAAGCACGCACAGGTATGGAGGGCTACGACGGAAGTTCCAAAGGCCTGGATCCCCGGTCGCTCCACCTTGCAGCGACCGGCCCCAGCTGAGCTCCGTCGCGCTGCAGGCGCCTTCAGCGTCGAGACCTCCAGCGGCCTTGATGGGTTCCACCCGACCCACCTCCAGCGCCTCAGTGATGACACGCTCGAGGGGCTGCGCGACATCATGCTCGCATGTGAAGCGCTCGGGCTCTTCCCTGCGCAACTCACGTGGATGGTGATGCCGATGCCCCCCAAAGCGGCTGGAGGGCACCGGTTGATCAAACTGCACTCGATGGCGCACCGAGTGAAGCAGTGCATGCGGAAGCCTGCCCTACTTCAGCTGCAGCAGCCCCTATGGCAACCGTGCTGGGGAGCTACGAAGAACAGGGGCGCGATCGACAGCGCGTGGATCCTGGCCGCGGACGCGGGGCAGAATGCGGCAAGAGGGCGCCACGCCATCACCATCATCGCCGACTACAGCAGTACTATGAGACGATATCCCTGGATGAGGCCCGCGACAAGCTCCAGCGCCTTGGGATGCCGATGCCGATCGCCAAGGTCATGTACAACCAGTGGCGAGGGCCCCGCGTCATTCGTCTTCGTCAGCATCATGGCTCCCAGCCCCGACACGCGCGAGATGGGCTACCAGCAGGCGGCGGCTACGCAGACGCGGTCATCAAGGCGCACGCTTTGGGGCAGAATGACATCTACGTGACGCTCTATCCCCTGGTCCGTTTCTCGTCCTACATCGATGACACCTCTCTCGGCCTCAACGGCGCCACTAACGAGGGAGTAATAGAGCAGGCGGTTCAGGCGGATCAGGATTTCTACAGTACAGCGCGACAGCTAGGTGCTCGCCCCAATGAGGAGCCCGCGGTGGTCGCCAGCTCTGCGGACATAGGCAAGACTGTCGCGCAGCGACTGGGTCTTCCAGCAGACTTGCACCAACGGAGGGCCACCTACTTAGGCACCGACTTTTCGGGGGCCAGACGACGGGCAGCCAAGACACCAGTGCCAGGTATTGGGACATATTGCGGATTTACCGACATCGATTGCGCAAGCTAAGGCGCTATCGACGACGCCTACCAGGGCAAGAGACTGCGCGGACGGGCAAGATCTACCGTGCAGGAGCACGGCCAGCAGCTATCTACGGCGTGGGGGTCAATGGTCTTTCAGATACGGGGCTGCACAGGCTACGCACCGACTTTGGGCGGTTTTGCAAGCCTTGCCATGGCGGCGTTTCAGCTACCATGAAGATTGCGCTCCTGGGAGATCCCACAGTAGCTACTGCCATGGCACCTGCACTACAGTTGTCGCGGATGATCTGGTTAGCGATATCACAGCCACAGCGTGCGCCAGTCCCCCTGGCCTTTCTTACTACGTGGTGGCGGCGAGCAGTCGACGAGCCAGGTTGATGTAGCAGGTTGATGTAGCACTTGGGGACAAACGCGAGGCCCCCTGCAGAGAGCAGCCCTGTCCATTGCAAGAGCGGGCTGGACCCCAGTTTCAGGCATCCTGTGGCGTAAACACCGTGGCGACGATGCTCATGTGGACCTACTTACGCCAGGGCTGCTTTACCTAGTGTTGCAGGAAGGCGTTCAGTGTCAGCACGAGAAGGCCTTGGCCAGCAAGGTGGGCCTCGGCGAAGGCATGCGGGTGACCTTTGGCACCCTCAAACCTATCATCTCCTCCAAGAGCAAGCGGTGCACGACCCGCCAGAAGTTCTGCATCCGGAATGTGGCGCGCAACGGAGTATGGACGCAGTTTCGTGCACATCAATAAGCGGGGTGCCGCACCGATGGGGTTCTACCGATGCGGAGCACAGGACACCCTTCTTCTTCGCCTACTCGAATGTACCCGACTTGATGTTCTGCAGGCCCGAGAACACGCTGAGTTCCTTGCTCACTGACTGGAGCAATTTCGGACGCATGGTGATGACCCTGGTTCATACAAGAGGGCATTCGCCGATCCGTCTTCTTCGGCCCCACCTCTGGATCCAGGTCTGAGTTGTGTCATCCCAGACAGCCAAGGTATACGGAAACTCCAACGTGCAGGATGAAGTATTGCTGCCCTCGGCCCGCGACCAAGCACCCCGCTCTGCTCTATCCACGCGCCTGTTCCAGCATCCCTGCCGCAGCCCTCGGCCATGAGAGAGCACCTCGGCGCGGCATTCGTGTCCCAGATCGCCGACCTCCCCGGCCGAGCCCACGCCGACTTCATGGGAGTCGTCAAGCTGGGCAACGAGGGAAAGGAGCAGCAGCTTGCCAGCAAGACGCCCTACGCATGCGTAGCCCGATGCGCGCCGTCGCTCGAGGGTTTCCAGCACATCCAGCAATGCCACCATGTGAAGGCGCACAGGTCGGGCACTGACTACGAACGATGGGCTACGAGCAGCGCCGACTCACTGATGCCAACATACTTGCCGATGTAAGGGCAAAGACGGCGCCACCCATGCACCCAAGGCCTGATGATGGCATGATCGACGCCATGGAGACTGTCGTCAGCAGGGTAGGCGCAGTAGCACGGCTTGTGGCGAACGCGATACCGACTTCTGATAAGGGCGACCAGCTGAGATGGACGAGGCGAACCCCAGCACATCGGCGTGCGGCTAGCACGCGCAAGGCTACTTGTCATCAATGGCATGATGGCGAGCTCGGGGCACAGTGCCGCGCTTGCCTACAACTACATGTGCCAGGAGCCCCACTCTGACGGGTTGCGGGGGCACCCCGAGCTTCCTTCAGGAGTTCCAGCTCAACCAGCTAGGTCACAAGCTGGCGGCGGCCAACCAGTACAGGGCACCTCTTGGAGACAGCACCGGGAGTACCAAGACTGTTTTCATTTGCGTAAGGCGCGGGGCCTGGGCGCAGCAACGCCGCCGTCTCAAACTGCGGCTTCCCTGTCCTCGGCTCCACCTCCCCGCTCGAGAGAGTCAGAACCGACGCGGTCACCAGCTGCACTTACACGAAGGTCGACATCCTCAAGGGCGCCGAAATGGTGCAGGAGGACCACCGCGCATTCGAGCACAGAATGGCGGCCTTGCACCAGCGGGTACGTGAGCGAGCTGCACGTGAAGAAGGCAACACCATGCTCGGACATGCGCTGCGGCGAGGAGATCTACCTGAACTGCACATGGCACCTGCAGGATCAGTACGCAAGCACGCTCGCGAAGGCGATGGTGCCCTCCAGCGAGAGGTACTGGAGGAGACGAGCGCCCACCACGCTCTGCGGCACAGCCGTGAGAGCCTACCAGAGGTGCAGCCCATGGGCAGCCAGCGCAATGACAACGGGGACCAGTGGAACTCCCTGGGGGGCTACTCCCTCGACAGGGCACCTCCCAGCCAAGGGCGGGCGCCGTCTGACGAAGGTGGCGGCGCCCTCCGGCGAGGGGCGCTGGAGGAGACGAGCGCCCACCACGCTCCGCGGCACAGCCGTGAGAGCCTACCAGAGGTGCAGCCCGTGGGCAGCCAGCGCGATGGCAACGGGGAACAGCGGGACTCCCTGGGCGACTATCCCCTCGACAGGGGACTTCCCTGCCAAGGGCGGAAGCCGACTGGCGGTGGGCCGGCGGATGCCGCCCTCAATGATGTCCCTTCCCCAAGGGGCGCGCCATCTGAGGCCGCGGATCCCGCTCCCGCTGGCTGGGGGTGTCAACGCGACCACCTACCTGGACATGGCGCGCCTCTGGCCGCGGGGGCTGGATGGCGCGGGGGGGCGCAGGAGATTCAGCCTCCGCCCCCCCCCCCCCCCGCACACACGGCACACGGACACGCGCCTCTGGCCGCGGGGGCTGGATGGCGCGGGGGGGCGCAGGAGATTCAGCCTCCGCCCCCCCCCCCCCCCGCACACACGCACACGCACGCGCCGCTGGCGCAAGAGGCAATGCCGCAGCCGCTGCACGGGCGAGAAGCCAGCCAACGACCGGGAGAAGCATTTCGAGCAGTGCCAGAGAAGGATCTCGCTCAGAGTCCTGGTGGAGCTCTGCGACTCGCTGGCGCAGATGGAGTTCCAGCTGGCTTGATGCGAAGGCCCTGCGGCCTCAGGCCTTCCTCCAACGTGAGGAGAGGTTCGCGGAGAGGCAGAACTAGCGACGTGAAGGATGCTGGGTACCTGGGGGCCCCAAGGTGGAATCGAAGACGCGGAGATGATGGAGCAGGCGCCCTGCCGAGCACTCAGGGGGGGCTCGGGGGGGCACGCCAGAGCGGGCTCCGAGTTCGGGCGCAGCCGGGCAGCTCGCGGCCCGAGCGGTAGGGCGAGAGGCGCTGTGACGAAGATGGAGCTGGCGCACTGCCGGAAACTCAGGGGGGGCTCGGGGAGACACGCCAGAGCGGGCCCTGAGTTCGGGCGGAGCCAGGGTGCTCGCGGCCCGAGCGGCAGGGCCAGGAGCACAATGGCGTCGGCGCGGCACCCACGTGCTCAGGAGGGGCCTCCTGCAGCGGGCTCATGGGGGCGGGGGGCACAAGTGGCGTTCCCTGGCGAAAAAAACAGGAAGAGCCACCCCGCCCCCCACCAGCGGCTGCGCAGGAGGCGAGAGGCCCCAGACGCCCAGATGTGCATTCGTTCGAGGTCTCCAAGGGGATGGAGTTCAAGAGGCTCGTCGCCATGGCGACGGGGAGCTCGAGGGCGAGGCGTTCGACGTCGCGAGGCCCCTCGGCGAGGTCGCGCCCCTCATCTGATGAGGGGGCTGGGCGGGCGCCCGACCCTCGTCCTCCGAGGCCCGCGAATCGAATCGAATCGAATCGAATCGAATCGAATCCTCCTCCTCCTCCTCCTCCTCCTCCTCCTCCTCCTCCTCCTACTACTACTACTACTACTACTAACTACTACTACTACTACTACTACTACTACTACTACTACTACTACTACTACTACGACTACTACTACTACTACACTACTACTACTACGACTACTACTACGACTACTACTACTACTACTACTACTACTACTACTACTACGACTACTAACTACTACTACTACTACTACTACTACTACTACCTACCGCCCCCCTCCTCCTCCTCCTGCTGCTGCTCCTCCTCCTCCTCCTCCTCCTCCTCCTCCTCTCCTCCTCCTCCTACTACTACTACTACTACTACTACTACTACTTTACTTCTACTACTTCTACTACTACTGCTACTACTACCACTACTACTACTATTACTACCACTACTACTACTACTACTACTACTACTACTACTACTACTATACTACTACTACTACTACTACTACTACTACTACTACTACTACTACTACTACTACTACTACTACTACTACTACTACTACTACTACTACTACTACTACTACTACTACTACTACTACGACTACTACGACTACTACTACTACTACTACTACTACTACTACTACTACTACTACTACTACTACTACTACTACTACTACTACTACTACTACTACTACTACTACTACTACTACTACTACTACTACTATACTACTACTACTACTACTACTACTACTACTACTACTACGACTACTACGACTACTACGACGACTACTACTACTACTACTACTACTACTACTACTACTACTACTACTACTACTACTACTACTACTACTACTACTACTACTACTACTACTACTACTACTACCGCCCCCTCCTCCTCCTGCTGCTGCTCCTCCTCCTCCTCCTCCTCCTCCTTCTCCTCCCCACTTGTGGCACTGCCATGGGATGCGTGGGCGCACTCCGGCGGTGCACGGCAGGGCGCCCCTCCGGCCTCCGCGCGCACCCCGCCCGCTGGCATGCGGGAGCTGTGCCGCGCGCTGGACAGGAAGGGCACTGGGCAGGCCTCCCGGGGGGCGCGAACCGCTCGGGCCCTCCTGCTTTGACCTCCAGGGAGGAAGCACGCAGACCATGAGACTGCGTTTGTTTTGTTCTTGTTTTTTGTAAATAAAATCCCTTGGCGATAACGAGCGTGACCAGGATGTTGCGGGATGTTGTCGATGCCGATTTGGGTCATGGTCCCTGCAGACCGCAGCCGATTCGCGAGGACGATCCATGATTTGATTGATGATGGCCAAGATCAACGATGACCAAGCTCGGCACCGACGTATCCTTGTGCAGATCTGGTAATGGTGTTCGTTTTTCCTTTTTTTTACACAGTCGCGCGCACCGAACCATCTTGTGTTAGAAGTACCGTGGCGGCCGTTTTGTTGCCAGACTATTTGGGCAACGGCATGCTGTATCGTATTATTGCAGTGTTCGGCTTGAACGTGCGCTTCCAACAGAAGAGCATGTTCTTCTGCGTCCCTTCATGGGGTGCATAAACCATAATACCAGCCGCGACTTCGGCTTCAACGCCAAATGGAAATGTTGAGCAGTCCAGATGGATCTAAATGCCTTGAGGGCTTTATCTTCAGCGCTTTGGAAGGCCAAGGACGTCCCTACTTCCTCCTCTGTCCACGCGACGCAACGCGTCGAGACGATTTTTCGGTGTCTGGAGGCCGTCGCACGGCCCCCCGGGCCGTCACGGAACGACTCGGGACGGAAAGCCCGCTCCGAGGACGGGGTCGAGACCCCTGGGGGCCCGCCTAACGGGACCGTCAGGATACTCCAAATCGTTTACGAATCGATCCCCCCCCCCCGTAAAAGAACCGGACCCCTCTCCAAATGCGATCTGATACTCCAGACTCCCATCTTCGACGGGGCGCCTTCATCAACAGGACCCCCTACGCTCCAATCCAAAGAATGCGCCCTAATGAACCAGACCCCCCCAGTTACAAAAAAGGCGCCTTAAAAACGGGACCCGGGGGACGATTAATAAGGGGCTTGGAGTAAGAGGTCAAGGTGAGGCCCACGCTACTGAGCAAGCGAGGTCAAGGTGTGGAACAGTGCAGCTTGCAGGAGAGAGTGCCCAACTCAGAAGTTATGAGGATGGCTCGTTTTGCACTCCGCCACCCCTCTCGGGCCCCAGGCCTGGGAACAACGGGAACCACAGAGCACCCAAGGAGGTGACGCTTGCGTGGTATCATCCGTCTGAGAATTCACTTGCACACGATCGGACGCCTGAGAGACACAGAAATCAAAGGCTTGACGAAACAAAGCCCCAGCAGCAGCAAGCATGAATCTATCGCACATGAACCCTTTCCCTTCACAAGAGTCCCCACTACCACTGGTCCAAGCGCTGTCAGCGTTCCCACTGTGCGTGTCCAGACCATATGAATGCACGCAAAGGAACCTGAGAGGTGGTAGTAACACGGCACCTCCGTCAGAGAGAGCCTGAACCCCATCCACGCCGACCTTCGTGAGGATGGGAGCGATTCACGGGAAAGCCCATCCCGAGACATGGCCCACCAGGGAGGGAGAGTCATGCCCCCAATTGGTGGGGATGCCCATCTTCCAACATATGCGTAGCATGATCAAGAGGATCAATTTCATCATTGCCAGCCTGCTCAAACGCAACATCGCCCTCCTCATCCTGCTCCTCCTCCTCCTCTGTAGGCCTCCAAAATCGGACCAGAGTAGGTGGGGTCGGAGGATCGCGACGTATCTCCGATGCATCGGCGACGCGTCACGGTCTGGAGTCCGATTTTCCCCGACCCGACGTCACCAGTGCATCGGCGATGCATCGGCGATGCGACGCGATCCTCCGACCCCGCCTATTCTGGCCCCATTCGCGAGGCCTCCCGCTATGTACGATTCTCAGGCATTGGCTGAATGTAGCCTTTGCGTTTGTCGGCGTCGCGCACAGAACATGCAGGCAGCGCAGAAAGCGCAGCACTCGCCGCGGGGAGAGGGGGCAGACAGGGAGAAAGGATGCGTGAGGTGCCGAAAGCGGTGCTCGGTCCTGAGGTGCAGCACGAGTGACGGCACGCAGGAAACCCCACCCGCCCACGAGACCTCCTCTGCCTCCTCCTCATCCCCCCCCCGCGGAGCGCGCCGCCCCTGAGGGAGCCCCTCCCGTGATCACAGGATTCCTCGATCCTCTGGTCGCGAACGACGCGATCGGTCGCTGCCGATTTTGAGTCACATTCTTGTATTGGCCGCGACCGATCGCTTGCGACGGGCCGCGACCGATTTTTGGGAAGGCATCGCAATCGGCTGCGACCGATTTGGACTGCCGACCGGTCTGGGGGACCACATGCGAACCATACCCCTACCCCCCCACGATTTCTGAGGTGGAGGGTGGGGTTCATCTCGTTCGGGAGCTCCCGAACGAAGTGAACCCCACCCTCCCCCTCAGAAACCGTGGGGGGCAGGGGTAGGGTTCGCATGCGGCCCCCTGCGGTCGCTGCCGACGTCGACCGAAACACTCCGCTGGCCATGAGTCTGCGTCGGGGTCCTCCGGGGCGCCGGCGGGCCGCCGTCCCGCGCCCGGCGCGCCCTGCGCCCCCGCGGGGTGCTCGCCTAGTGGCCTGGTGCCGGCGCAGCCGCCCAGAGCGCGGCAGCGGCCCCCCGACCGTTTGGGCCGATCGGTGCCACCGAGACGGGCACCTTTGGTTGGGTGGATCTCTCAAAAGCTCTCCGCCGCCTCTGGCGGTGTGCGTTGCGAGCAGGAGCGCAGAAAAGCCACTGGAAAGCGCGGCATTGACAGTGTAGCCCCGCACACGTGACAAGTTTGAACGAGCAGGAGCGAGTGGCTTTGCTGTGTTCCTGCTCGCAACGCACACCGCCAGAGGCGGCGGAGAGCTCGAAAGATCCGCCTACCAAAAGTGACGGGTACATCGGCAACTCGCACAGGGGGAGACACCGTGCACGGATCAAGCAAATCAGTTTGATATGAATCGTAGTATGCGGGGGAGGCAACAGGATGTACGGATCCAGCAAGCAAGCTAGATACGAATCATGATACTTTCCATGTGGGCGCCACCTAGACTGGTGCCAAGTGACGGGTACGCGGGCAATTTGCAGAGGGGGAGGCACTATCGGCAGCGTAATCCGAACCCTACCCTTACCGATCCACGATTCAGGCAACTCGATGGGCGGCGGGGGTAGGGTCCGGAACTCGTCGAACACGCGGCGAAATCCGAAATTCGATGACTGGCGAGGGTAGGGTGCGGATGTCGCCATCGGAGCGGTCGCCCGCAACTGGCACGGCGGCGGGCTGACATGCTCGCGCCGTCATAAAGACAAACCTGCACCAAGGCACCCTCACAGTAGCAACGATAGAGGCGGGTCGAGGAGTGGGATGTCGGCTATATGGGAACATGAGTGTCGCTGGCTACGGGTGCCCCCCGGATTTCCCTCCACTTCGCCGTGTGCATCCCGCGTGCACACACACCCTTTGCAGTTCCAGCGCGCAAGTTACTTATGAACCATGCTGTGTGTGTGCGCCCAGATGACTTGTGGTGGCCCCGGCGCTGCTTGCCCCAAGCGGCTCGAGGGCTCGGCCTTGAGACGCGCGCGCGCGCGTTGCCTCTCATCTGCCCTTGCCACGCCCTGTCGCTGCGCGCGGGGCCGCGACGCAAAACAAGTGTGCATGTGTGTGTGCGTGTGTTTTTGTATGCATGTGTGTGTGTGTGTGTGTGCGTGCGTGCGAGTGCGTGTGTGTGTGTGTGTGTGTGTGTGTCTGAGTGTGTGGCTGTTTGTTTGTGTGTGTGTGTGCGTGTGAGTGTGTGTGTGTGTGTGTGTGTGCGTGCGTGCGTGTGTGTGTGTGTGTGAGTGAAAATATGTGTGTTTGTGTGTGTGTGTGCGTGCGTGTGTGTGTGTGTGTGTTTGTGTGTGTGGCTGTTTGTTTGTGTGTGTGTTTGTGTGTGGCGTGTGTGTGCGTGTGTGAGTGTTTGCGTGTGCGTGTGTTTGTGTGTTTCTGTTTGTGTGCGCGTGAGTGCGTGCGTGCGTGCGCTTGCGTGTGTGTGTGTGTGCTTGCGTGCGTGTGTGCATGCATGTGTGTATATGTGCGTGCGTGCGTGCGTGCGTGCGTGCGAGCGCGCGCGCGCGCGCGTGTGTGTGTTTGTGTGTGTGTGTGTGTGTGTGTGTGTGCGTGTGCGTGCGTACGTGCGTGCGTGCGTGTCTGTGTGTGCGTGTGTGGGTGTGTGCGCGTGTGTGTGTGTGGATGTGTGTGCGTGTGTGTGTGTGTGTGCGTGTGGTGTGCGTGAGTGCGTGCGTGCGTGCGTGTGCGTGCGTGCGTGCGTGCGTGTGTTCTGTGTGTGTGTGCGTGTGTTTTGTGTGTGCGTGCGTTTGTGTGTGTGTGTGCGTGTGTGAATGTGTGTGTGTGTGTGTGTGTGTTTGTGTGTGTGTGTGAATTTGTGTGTGCGTGTGTGTGTGTGTGAGCGTGTGTGCGTGCGTGCGTGCGTGCGTGCGTGCGTGCGTGCGTGCGTGCGTGTGCTTCTGTGTGTGTGTGTGCGTGTGTGCGTGTGTGCGTGTGCTTTGTGTGTGCGTGCGTTTGTGTGTGTGTGTTGTGTGAATGTGTGTGTGTGTGTGTGTTTGTGTGTGTGTGAATGTGTGTGTGTGTGTGTGCGTGTGAGTGTGTGTGTGTGTGCGGTCTGCGCCGCCTGCTGCCGTCTTTTCTCCCTGGGGCGCGGAGGAGGGAGGGAGGGAGGGATGACGAGGGAGGTAGGAGGGGTCCAGACCCCCTCGAGGCCAGAAAACCATCGCGACGGGAAGTTGTTTCGCTATGTTCGGCTTCTGGGGGGTCTCGGGACCGTCCAAAAACAGCGCAGGATGAAGAGCTGGTCCCAGGGAATGGGTCCTGAAGAATCATGATGCCGAGAGTCGGGCTTGGGAGGGGGGTCAGAGTCAACACAGCATGCGCCAACGGCACTGCAATCAGTCCCAAGTCCTCTCGCATCACACGTCCTCCTCACACGTCCTCCTCCTCCACCTTCATCTACTCCTCCTCCTCCTCCTCCTTCTCCTCCTCCCCCTCCCCCTCCTCCTCCTCCTCCTCTTCCCCCTCCTCCTCCTCCTCCTCCTCCTCCTTCTCCTCCTCCTCCTCCTCCTTTTCCTGCTCCTCCTCCTCCTCCTCCTCCCTGCAAGCACTCTTTTTTTAATTGCGGGGAGCGCACCCTTGACAGACCGGCGCCCCGTGGGCCCGCAAGTCGGGCGGGGATCTTCTGGCAAGTCGTGGTGGGATTGCAGCCGTCTGGCTGCGACGGCACCAACGACTCGGTTGCGACGGCACCCACAGCAACTCAATGGCTGATGCGGTTGTGGCAGGTTTTGTGATGTCCTTCGCCGGATTTTGTGATCATCTCGATGGATAAAAAACGGCCTTCCGTCTGTATAGCTGCACGGGATGCTAGGGTCATCATGTCCAAGGCCGTATCCACCGGTAGCTCCGTGTGGAACAGAGCTGCCCTCCACCCGCGCAAGAGTTGGATGTTTCAGAAGATGCTATTAGTTCAGTTCTCCAGGGGTCCCATGGGGAGTACGCCATTGCTTGCACGGGAGCCCACCTCTACCCGTGTAGCTTTCCGCAGTTTAGCACTTCGGTTCCAAATCTTTGAGGAACCCCTCAGGCGGGAGCTCCTTTTTGGAGAAAGGGCCGCCTCCATCCGTGTATCAATTGCTCGATGCATTCGCGACGAGCGTGCGTGGGCCAAGGCGAGAGAACCGTTTTGGAAAACCTCTTGGGGCTCCATCCGTGTAACTGTCGGACAGTAATTGCAAGGAGTTTGCTCGGCACCGAGGCGAGAGCCCCACTTTGAAAACCACCTGGGCTCCGTCCGTGCAGCTGCTGGAACTGTAAAAAACCGGGTGTGCGCGGCGCCAGGCAGGGCGAGGAGCTTCACGGCACCTGCTGGAATCGCATGCTTGGGGATCGCAACACATTATGAGGAGGTGCCTGGCGAAACGCCCGGCCCGCGCCGACGACACTCCTGGTGGTGTGACAGGGAGGAGTCATCTATGAGGAAGGAGGGAGGGAAGGGGAGGAAGGGACGACGAGGAGGAGGCAGGGAGTCGAGGGGAGTAGAGGGGACCTGAGTTCCGACGTAGCGAAACAAGTGCGTCATCGTGAGGAATCGCAACCAGAGCCCCAGACCCCTTCCTCTGCGCCATCTTTCGAGCCGGATCGATCCGTGAGGGCCCCAGGGCCCGAAGCCGGGTGAAAGCTCCTTGATGATCGAAACGATCGAGGCGCCAGGATCTCAGGAGAGGAGGGCCCCCTTGCAGAGGTCTCCTACTCCGACTTTCTGGCGGCGACGATGGGGTCCCCCGGCTGGCGGCCGCGGGAGGGGGCGCTGCGCAGAGCGTTCCGGCGGCTCGACGCGGACGGGTCGGGCGCCGTCGATGCCGGCGACGGGGGGGGACCGGAGGAGGCAGGGCGAGCTTCGCAGACCTCCGCCGAGTTGACTCTTGTGAAGCCCCGCGTTGGGCAGCAGGGCATGGGAGCCTTGTATGTCCTCGGAGCTCTGTTTTTACGGTGCGCTATCGTCGACTAGCGTCTGGCAATCGATGAGAAAGCGCCGATTTAGCGTCGGTTAGCGTCGACTTGGCGTCGATGAGCGCTGATTGGCGTCGCACTTTCTGACAACAAGGGGGCAAGACAGTTACCAGACGGCGAAGCAGTGGACGCGCCAAATACGCGCCAATTGGGAGACACGCCAAACGCGCTTTGCGAAATGACGAATTCAATTAAATGAATGGAGCGATGGATGATGAGCGCGCAGTACGGATGATGAGCACGAAGTAAGAGCACGAATGAAGAGCGTCGGTCAGCGTCGAGTGCAAAGAGCAAGCAAGAAGATGGCGCGGGAGGCTCCTATGAGTTGCCACCGGAGACTTTTGGAAGTCCCCGCGTTCTTGTCGATCTCGGCCGTGAGGGCCCGCTGTCGGGCCGCGGGGGGGCGTCAAAAGTGGATCCTGGCCAGAGAGCTACCCGCAGGGGAGGGGTCGGGACCCTCTGATCCGCGGGGCGGGGGCCCTGCGTGGGCCGCCTTCAAAACCGACCAGCCACCATGTAGGTCCCGAGATGGTGGTTAGGCCTACTTGGGTAGTTTGCAGTTGCGCAGGAAGGTCGGGTGTTGCTAGAAGTGCCCCTGGCCCATGGTGCCCCCAGCTTTTCGCTCCATTTTGGAGCCCCTGGGGCCCTCTGGGCCTCGTAAGGGGTGCCTTGGAGGCCGTCTTGGCCACCCTGAGAATCCTAGGGGTACGCTGGGCCAGGGGTACTTCTAGCAGCACCCGAGAAGGCAGCAGTAACCACCATTGCCCGGACCACCAAGTCGCTCACTCAAAACAGGGCGAGCTTTGGGGGTTGCATGTTCGAATGTTCGAGGGCCGAGGTTTCCGGAAGCTTCCTCAACCCCGTTGGGCCTCGGGTGGCGCCCTCGACGCCACGGCTGGATTCTCCTCGCGGTTCTGGACGGAATGCGCCCCAGGACGGGTCTTGGTGTCGACGTTTGGTCCGAGGAGGCGGGCGCAGACCTCCTCGCGTCGTGGCGGAACGTCGCGGCGAAGGGCTGTGGCTTCTGGGCGCCGTCGCTGGGCCCCGTGGCCGACAACAAACGGCCAGGGAGGAAACACTGGTCCCGGGGAAGGCGTCTACGTTCGGGAGCTTCCGCTTAGCGTGAAGTCGGGCGTGTCCCTCTACAGGGGGAATATTCAAAAATGATCAAAACATAGTCAGGGGATCAGAGGACGATTTTTTATGTTTTGACGATTTCTGCATATGCTTTAAATCGGCGTCACCCCAACATGCTTATACTATATGTGCGTGCCCCCCCCCCCCTGGGGGCGTTGCGCGCACCGAGAAATCTTCTAGTATATGCGTCGTGGCGGGCGCATTCTGGCCACACCGCTCGGGAAACGACATGCTACAAGATGGGTATACTATATGTTTGGGTCGGACGCGCGCCTCCAAGGAGGATATACAGTATTAGTATGCCTCTGCGCGTCCCATTGAACATTTTGGATTTTTCGTCCAAAATCCCCCTGTAGGGGGACACGCCCGACCTCAGCTAAGCGTGTCGGCCCGCTGGCACTGGCCCACCACGCTGCGGACCGACACGCTAGACCATGCCCCGGTCCCCGATTCGAGAGCTCTTCCCCGCCTCCGGCCCCGCGGAGCGGAGCAACACGCTATCCGCTCCCAAGGCACAATGTGTGTCTCTGGGGCCGCCGCCGCGACGCGCTAAGCAGAAGTTGCAGCCGGTAGACCTCTAGGAGTCCACGCTGTAGCAAGAATCAGATAGCGGGGGTCTTAGGAGGCGGAAGGCAGGGAGGAATTGTGAGCTTCTGATTGTTGCTTCGGCCGTTGGAGAGGTCGCCGAAAGACCCCGCGGGTGGAATGTCTTCGGGCGCTTTTGCATTCAGCCGCGTCGATGTGTAGACTCCTCCTCCTGCTCATCCGCCTATGTACTCCTCCCCCTCCTCCTTCTGCTCCCGCAGCCAGGATCGAATCCTTTCTCTTTCTCCTTCCCTGCGGCCGTTCCTCCTCCTTCCCCCTTCCCCACTAAAATCATTGATTGTTGCTCTTGATGGTATCATGGCAAGATTTTTTATATGTTTTTTTACCTCACAGGTCTCTCGGGCCCAGTACTATGTTTTCTCCTTGTTACTGATTGGATTGGTGTCTTTCTATCGTTGACTGTATGGGTCTCTTAGTGTTTCTGGTTGCATGGGTTTCATACACCCTCTCTCTGGCCGTCGACCTGGAGGAAGCGGAGGCGAGGGGGGGCCACTCCGGGCGAGCCGGGCGGGGGCCGCCGTGAGAGGCGACCTGCACGCGACGCTCGGGGAGACGCTCGACGGGGCGTGGCCAGAGGACCTGCTGAGCGAGGCGCGCCGGATGGGTGAGGGGCAGCGTTAGGTTCGAGGTTTTGAGGTGCAGGGTTTTCGCGGGCGCTTTCGTGGGCCCTCGGCGGCTTTCGCTCCTGGGGAGGCGTTTCAGCGGCTGCGCCTCGCCGAGAGGCGTCCGGGGGTGCCCAGATCGTCCCGAACGGCCGTCAGGGACCCGAGCTGTGACCAAAAGCCAAACTTCGTCCGGGTCGCCGAAAGGGGATAGGCTCAGGGGAAGATGCATCAACCTCAAATCGCCCATTGATCACCATTGGGGGGTCGATAACCCACTCCGCCCATGAATCTGCGGGTTCACTATCGGTAGCCTATTGCCAGTCTATCGGCGATGTATCGCCGATTCCAGCTCGATGTTTCCCCCCAGAGCCGCCCCCCCCGATCGGTCCCCCCCTCGATGGGGCGCCACGGCGACAAGCCCAGGCACCCTGTGTCATGATTTTTATCATAACGTCGACCCCCAGAGGTCTGGACCCAATCCCGAGTCATTGCTTCACGGTCCCGAGGCCTGGTACGGACCCCCAGGGGCTGAAAATAGCAGAAAGACCTCTCGTCATGATGTGTGTTCATGAGGGGGCCTGGGAGGGCCTCGCCCTGCGGGGGATCGGGAGGCTGGACCCATCTTCTTCGGCGCAATTCAGTCGAGATCCCGGGCCAGCTGGGCCAGCGTTTCTCAACCAATTTTCCCGAGAGCCGGACTGGTTTCTTAAGCGCGCCCGTCCCTCCAGCGTGAGTGCTGCAGTTGGCCTGGGTTCAGGTTGGTTTGAAGAAACGTCCAGAAAGCTGGCCCCTGCTTCTTGAATGGCCTGTTTTTCTTGATCACATGTTCGGCTGTAGGGCGAGCAGCGGGGAGGCGGCGCCAGGTCGTGGCCGCGGCCAGCAGGGGCCCCGCCTCCCGCGGGAGGTCGGGAGGTTGGCTCCTCTCCTCCTTCGGCGGGGGGGCGGCGGAGGAGGCAGAACGAGGGCGGCTCCGCCCGTGAAAAAAACATGATCGAGGCTCCAGGGACAGTGTTCAGTGCAAACGGGGGTCAGCCAGAGCGCCGGATGAGCCTGCAGAGTCAGGGTGCGCATTGCTCAAGGGACGGGTGTACATTGCAGGATGGCAAGGGCTCAAGGGACGGGTGCTCATGAGCCTGAAGAGCTCAAGGGACGGGTGTCCATTGCAGGATCCTGCAGAGCCAGGGTCGCATTGCCCTGGGCGTGGGTGCAGACTCTTGCAGGATACTGGAAAGCCCGACTGACCCGGGTCTGAATTTGATCCGGATCAGAAGATCCCCGAACGAGGGCGGCTCCGCCAGCAGAAGCCAGCAGAAGCAAAAGCAGGGCCCCCAAGTCGGTGGTCCAGAGATGGGGTTCTGAGGGCGAGGTGCCTCAAGCAGCGTAAATCCATCCTTGGATCCCTGCCTGTCCGCAGGTCTCCATCCCTCAGGACCCCGTCTTTGAGCCACCAGCCAAGAGGTTCTGGAGCGCCCAAGGGGGGGCAGTGGGTAGGGGGGCGTGCAGATCGTGGCCGGGGCCATGATATCTCCCAGATGTTGTGGCCCCCTTTTCATTATTCAGTGCATCCACGGGCCCCCCCCCTTGTGCGCGCACATGCCTCGGCCGACGAAGCGGTAACTCCTCTCTTCCTGACCCCATCTTCGGCGCACCCGAGAGATGGCAGCATTTTCAAATTCGTGTCTTCGGAGCTGGCGAAGCGGGGATCTTGAGCGAGGGGCTCGGGGCGACTCGAGGGATCGAGGAGGATTTGGGCTCGAGGCTCCTGGGCTTGTTTGTGGCACCCTTCTGTGCCTCTGAAGGCCTCCGTGCCGGCCGATCCTGCGGGCCAGGCCGATCTTGGCTTCCGGACTGGCCCCCGGCATACGACGTTCTTTGCTGTGTTTGTTTTTGTTGTATCAGCTCTTTGCCGCCTTTTCGCGGCCACGGCTGGACGTGATAACCCGAGCCATTTGCCGGGATGGCGTCCTGGAGGGGTCCGGGGGGATGGATCTTTGAGAGAGAGAGAGGGAAAGAGAAAAAAAGAAATAATGACAGAAAGAACAAACAAAATAAAAAGAAAGAGAGAGAGAGAGAGAGAACGAGAGAGAGAGAGAGAGCGAGAGCGAGAGAGAGAGAGCGAGAGAGAGAGAGAGAGAGAGTGGCCCTCTCTCGGCCGCTCCTTTCGCCGGGTGCCCCGCGCGCGTGGAAGCGCTTCGCAATGGGGTTATGTCGCTCAAGATGTCCCCAAGGCGAGCCTCGGCCGCGAATGGGTTGTTCCCCGATCCAGATCTACGGCCAGGAACTTTTGGATAGCGTTCCGCTCCGCCGGTTCTGGCCCGCCGATCCTCGGTGTGACACGCTATCCACTTCACGGTCCCGAGGCGTTCACATCCCAAGCTTTCCCGAGCCTTCCGCCCCGCGGAGCGGAGCGACACGCTATCCGGTTGCAAGGCATAGCGTGTCGCCGGGCCCCGGGGCGACATGCTAAGCAGAAGTTCCTGACAGCAAGGGGCGACACGGAGGACAAAGTCCCCGTGGGCAGAAACAGGTTCCTGCAGCCAGAGTGGCCCTCGGCAGCAGGCCTGCGCCGCCTCGGCGCGGCGTCGAAGCCAGCGCGGGCGCTCCAGCGTTGAAGCGCCTCGGGCAGATTGGTTTCACACTGGTCCGCCTCCTCCTTCCTCCTCGTCATCCCCGTGTTTATCATATATCATTTGTGACCTCATGATCTTCATCCACCTCTTCCTTGTCCTCCTCTTCCCTCTTCTCCTCCTCCTCGTCCTCCTCCTCCTTTTTCTCCTCCCTGTTGGGGCGACACGGAGGACAGAGTCCCCGCGGCCCTCGGCAGCAGGTGTGCGCCGCTTCGGCGCGGGCCTGCAACGCCAGCGCGGGCGTTCCAGCGTGGAGCCGCCCCCTGAGGGGCCCGCCGCGTCAATGTCGAGGTCGATCGATGTCGGTGACGACGACGACGTCGACAAACGAGCCCCAAGGAGAGTGTCTTCACCCCCTGGCCCACAACGCGCGTTATCCCCCTCCCCCTTTCTTCCCCCCCCCCCCCCCTCCCACTCCCCATCACGTAACGCTCCCCCCCCCCAGTGCGTCCCCAGCACTGCCGCAGTGCGTCCGGCACCACGGTCTACGGTGCCAGACCCACACGGCGGGTGTGTGTGTGTGTGTGTTACGTTATGGCCCCCCCATAGCGCCCGTCATCGCCGCGAATCAAGAAATGCTCTCGAGAGGGCCCGCAGGAGGCAGCCAAAGGCGCAGGATCCGTGCGGAGAGCGGGGCCGTGGAGCTCCGCTTGGCGAGCCATCGTGCAAGGCCGAACGGCTCACGCGGTGTCGCGGAGCACAGGAAGCCGTAAAATAAAGACATAGCTTCTCGGAGGTCCGCACGGATTTCTTGGATTGGCGCTGGAGCCCCATGGCGGCGCCTCTGACGGCGCCACTGGCGCGTTTCGCGCGTCAGGGAGGGGGAATTCAGCGCAGATCCAAGAAAATCGCGCGAGCTCCGAAATTTTACGCCTATCATGTCTATGTGGGGCTGGAGAGCTTTGGTTGGCGGGCCATCGTTCAAGGCTCAGGGTCGAACGGCTCACGTGGTGTCAGGGCGCCACCCCCGCCGACAGTCCCAAATCGACCACCGTCGCGGGCCAGCGCTGCGGCGCCAAACATGTCCCACCCCACCCGCCAGCCCAGCGGTGCGCCAACGGTGCGAGTCTGACCCCGGTCGCGCCGCGCGGACGGGTTGGCATTGACCCCGTCGGGAGGGGGCCCCACGGCGCGCACGCCAGGGAGCAGGAACCCACTCTTTCCACGAGCGCTCAGCGAGCCCCGCGGCACGGGGGAAGCTCGATTGACATACGCATGCCGTGAGCGGCTTGGGCGAGCGCTGAAAGCGCACGTGAGACCGCCCGCCTGGCCAGCGCTCGGCCCTCGTGGTGCCCAGGCACACCGACCACCCAACACGCTCATCTGGCGCGTGACCTCCGCACGCTCTGCACGCGAATCCAGCCGGGCTTGTGCGTGTGTGCGTGATCTATGGGGACCATCGAAATGAGTACGGAAAGAATGGGTGCGATGCCCAACAACATGTCTTGTTCATTTTGAACAGGACTCGCTGTCCGCGCCGCCGCGGACGTTGTTCTTCGAAGACAAAAAGCCGCCTGCCCAACAGCGGCCGCTGTCGGTTTTGGGCAGCATTTGTTGTTGGGCAGTGTACCCATTCCTTCCGTACCCATCTCGGGCGTCCGAAATCTAGGCCTCCCAGATGAGGTCGGAGTAGATGGGTTCGGAGGACTGCGCCGCATCGCCGATGCATCGGCGATGCATCGGCGATGCGGAGCCCGAGTTTCTTCACGCTGGCGCCGCCGATGCATCGCCGACGTCGCCGATGCATCGCTGGTGCATCGCCGATGCATCGGCGATGCGGCGCACCCCATCTACTCGGGCAGCATACTCGGACCCCATCTACGGTCAGGAACTTTTGGATCGTGTTTCGCTCCACCGGTTCTGGCACACCGCGCCCCGGTGCGACACGCTATCCACTTGCTGGTCCCCGATCGTCCACGTTCCGAGCTTTGTCCAGCCTCCAGCCCCGCGGAGCGGAGCGACACGTTATCCGCTTGCATGGCACAGCGTGCCGCCGGGGCGTCACCCCAAGCAACAGTGCCCGACCGTAGGAGGCCTCTGGTGTTGCAGTTCTCTGCTGTGCCTCCCCGGCTACACGCCTACGCGGGCGTGCGCGCCGGTCCCAGGCCCAGGGCTGGGCCCGCTGCCGCGCGTCGGGGCGTCGTGGTGCGTGGGGCCTGCGGTTGGCCCGGCCGCCCCCGAGGTGGGGCTGGGCGGCGTGGTTGGTTGGGGTCGGTGGCGGTTCACAGCCCTACAGCCATTGGGCGAGAGAAGCCCGAAGACCAAGTTCAAGTTCGCAGAAAGTGTCGAAACGGGGGAGTGTGCGCACACTTCGCTGTAGGCTTTTTGACCCAGGGCACTAAAGCGACGAGGCCAGACCAGAAATAGCTGAACCCTCTGGGGGTTATTGCCACGTTGTAAACATCGTCTTGATTTATCGAGCCGCCCCCAAGGCGGGTCTGGGCGGCGCGGAGGGGATGAGCTACGAGGCGTTTGTGAAGCTGGTGGAGGGCTGACCCCCCCGGATCTAGGCCTCCCAGATGGGGTCGGACCAGATGGGTTCGGAGGGTCGCGCCGCATCGCCGATGCATCGGCGATGCGGCTCGATGCGGAGCCTGATTTTCTCCACGCCGACGTCGCCAATGCGGCGCCGATGCGTCGGCGATGCATCGGCGATGCGGCGCGATCCTCCCACCCGATCTACTTGGACCCCATCTGGGAGGCCTCTAGACCCGCCCCCCCCTGGAGGCAGGCGGCCCAGGGGGGGGCCCTCTCGCGCCCCGATGGCGCCGTGAAGGCAGCCACGACGGGCGTTCGCTCTGCCCTGCCCGCGCTGCCCGGGAGCTGCTGTAGGGTTCCTGCCGGTCTTCGCCATCCTCTCGCCAGGTCCTCCTTCTCGCCAGTTGCTCCTCCTCCCTCCTCGTCTCTCCTCCTTCTCCCTCCTCCACTCGCCTCCTCTCGTCTCTTCTCCTCCTCCTCCTCAATGCCTCGTCCTCCTCAATGCATTGTCCTTGTGAATAACTCCTCCCTGTTGCACCCCGAGGCCAGTCGGAAGGCGGGCCGGGCGATTCGTCTCAGACTTCCTTACCATCTATAAGCTCGAATCTTAAGAATCAGCAACAGTTTCACAGATGGAGGGCGGGTGGTTTTCAAAATGTGGCTCTCGCTGTAGCGCCGCGCATATTCGTTCTGAAACGATGCAAGGGTTTCGCGGATTGCTGGCGGGTCGTTTTCGAAATGTGGCTCTTGCTTCAGCGCCACTAACATTCGTATACAATTTGCAAGAGTTTCGCAGACTGATGGCAGGCCGTTTTCCCCAACCCTCTTGTGGAGTTGGGGCCTTGTTTTGAATTCGCTGCGCCGCGCGTCTCCTCCTGCTCTTTCTCCTTCTCCTTCTCCTTCTCCTCTTCTCCTCCTCCTCCTCCTCATCGTCAGCATCATCATCTTGATATCAACCACCACCCTCATCATTATCATCACACGTTCGCCGCACCCCTCACACGGTTCGTACCCCCCTAGGGTGCTTCACCGAAGGCCCCAGCGACGGCTCTAGCAGTGCTCCACTGAGGGCCCCAGTGGCAGGGTTCACATGAGTACCAGCTCCATGTCGGCAGACCCCGCACACGTTGCGTGGCCCCATAGGGAGCTCCACCGAAGCTCCAGTGACGGGGTTCACATGTGTACCCGAGTCCATGTTGGCAGAACCCTCATAAGTTTCATGGCCCCACGTGAAGCTCCACGGCAAGCCCCAGGGGCAGAGTTCGCATGCGTATTCGTGCCCACTTTGGCACAACCCGTCTCACGCTTCGTGGTCCCATAGGGAGCTCCACCGACGCATTCCCTGGCGAAGTAATCAGAGGCATTGCGGAGCCCCCTGACGAGTTCTCGTGCATTGAGCGGCCATGTTGGTCGTTTCCATGTCCGTAGAAAGGAATGGTTTCTTCGACATGGTAACCATAATGCGACTCTCGCATTAGCGCTGCGCACATTCCTTTCAACAACTGCAAGGTCTTCACGGATTGAGGGTGATTATTTTTCGACATGTGGTTCTCGCCGTTTCGCCGCGCACATTCGTTTCAAGTTGTTGTAAGATGTTCACGGGTTCCCATGGCTAGCGTAGCAGAAATAGTGTTTGGAGCGGTTCAAGATTGTCAGGGCGAAAGAGTTCTGTTGAGTCGTTGCGTTGAAGTCCCACGAATGGGCGTCTGGCACGAAGCAGGATCGTGAAGTCGCGACAGTCAGGTTGACTCCTGGCGTTGAAGTCTTGATAATGGTCTTGTGGCACGCTTCAGGATCGCGAAACGGTTGTCTTCCAACGGGGCACTTCCATCCGTGGAGATGAACCGTTGTAGGGGCGAATCAAGAGGGAGCTTGGAGGGAGGGTGTATTCCAACATCGTTGATGAGTCCTGGATTTGCATTGGTCCTCCTCCTGCTCCCCCTCCTCCTTCTCCTCCTCCTCCTCCTCCTTTTCCTCCTCCTTTTCCTCCTTCTCCTTTACCTCCTCCTCCTCCTCCTTCTCCTCCTCCTCCTCATCCTCCTCCTTCCGTAGCCATTTTGGCTCAAGATGATGATGCCTGCGGCGTCCTTCATGTATACCGCTAGTCCGCGGCCAGACCTCCAGCTTTTGCCGCCACAACCACGGGCTCGCGGCTGCCCACAGCTCTTCCTGCTTCTCACTTTGGCATTGCAGGCTGCCATCCATATCAGCTCGTCCGAGCCTTCCATATCGCCCGTCGAGCCCAGCTCCGAGCACTACATATCGCCCGTCGAGCCCAGCTCCGAGCACTACGTATCCGCCGTCGAACCTAGCTCCGAGCATTTCATTCCCGTCGAGAACGTTGCCCGCTCCGAGGCCAGCCTGCAGCTTCTCAGCCAACCACGTATTGGCACCGCAGCCGTCCGGGACATTGGACAGCAGTACAGCAGCCACTTTCTGGACTTGCCCAACCTATTGCAACCATGCCGTCTAGCAGTGAAGAGAGATCTACGTCTCGCAGCGCACCTTCGCGCAGAAGGAAAACACGCCGTCGTGGACGCCAAGACAAAGATCGAGATGATAAAGGTTCCCGTGCCTCCGCCGCCAGGGCCACACTCGACGCCATGGGAGAAGCTGGCGTCGCCTCGCAACTCGTACGAGCTTCAGGGAGAGCATCGGCGCCGCCTTCACGTCCTGGTCGCTCGTCAGCGCGCCCGTCTACTCCGCCAACGTTTGCGATGGATGCCGACGACCTTCTACACCACGGTGATGTCGCTCGCCACGCAGCGGCTGCCCCCGTACAAGTACGCGATGGACAAGGGGATGCTCCGCCTTCCCAACTTCTTGCAGTCGAGGCAGCACCAGCAGCAGGAGGACACCCGCGCGCAGATCCATTGGCAGGAGCTCGTGACCCTTGGCGTGGCCATCAAACCGCTGGACGAGCGTCCGCCGTCGGAGCCGCCGCCGACCTTCATGGAGGTGACATACCAGCCTCCATCGAAGCCGCAGGAGGAACAGCCACGCCTGGATCGTTCCCAAGCATCCCAGGTCTGTCTCCTGATGTCGAAGCCGCTCTTCAACAAGTCATGCAGACTCAAGTCGAACACGCCGCCGCCACCTTCCAAGCCCAGGCCAACGCCCTACTCAATGAATCACGTGAAAGCTTTCGTCAAATTCTCGCACAACAAGTCATTGCTACCGAACGCCGAGTGGATGCCCGACATGATGCAGTCGCCCGCACACGCCGTGAACAAGACCGCCAAGCCGACGAGCAGAAGAAGATGTGGCAGCAGATCGATCAGATGCGTGACACGCTCGCGCTCGCTGAAGCTCAGGCGCCAACCGCGGACCTCACCAAGCTCGCTGACCGGGACCGCGCCCCCGACCCCACCATCTTCCCCATTGGCTGCCAGCGCCTCATCGCGCCCGATATACTGCTCAACGACCTGCAGGAGTGGATCGCCTCTGCCAACGTGGACCGCAACGCCGTGGAGCTGCTGGGCGGCGAGTCGTCCAGACGCTTCCTTCTTCAAGTCAAAGGTGATCGTGCAGCCGCGATCCCGCGAGCTCTCGCTCTTTCACGCGCCCTTCGAGATCCTGCTGGCAGGTGGAAACGCTTTGAGCCCACCGACGCGACAGGCGCTCGAGTGGATATCTACCTCGATCCCGACAAGTCTCCCAAGCAGATCCGCACCGAGATCCAGTGCAAGAAGCTCCTGCAACTGCTACAGCACCGCTACCCTGACAAGCATTGGAGGGCCATCCGCTCCAAGGGCGAGATCCATTGCAACGCCATGCCCGTTGTCCGCCTCGACGTCAAGGGCCAGGCCGACCCCGCCATCCTCGAGTGGAACGAGCGCGCGTTCGAAGGCCACCACTTCAACGAAGTGGATCGCGGTGGCGTCCTCGCCGCGTTCCAGGCGCTCTTCGCGGACACTGCTTCAGCAACGTGGCGGGTTTAGCCACCCCTGGTCGCCGTGGCGACCGACCGAGGACCCCGTCCCCAGCACCTTCATCACGTGGAATGCCAGAGCCCTCATGTGCCACAAGCGCCAGCGCCGCCGCCGCAAGCAAGCTGCCCTGACCAAGTACATGCGCCGCCACTGCGTCATCCTCCTCCAGGAGGTCCATGGCTCGGAGGCCCTGCTGCGCACGTGGGTGGACACGCAGCCGTGCCCGTACAAGCTCTTTTTCTCCGAGTTCGTCGGCGGCGATGACGACGAGGCCCGACCTGGCACTGGCGGAGTTGCTACGTTGGTGCCCTGGCTCACGCCCATGCAGCTCGAGCAGCTTGCTCCATACCAACTGCCTACCTTCGCCCACGAGGAGATCGTCAAGGGCCGCATCCAGACCGTCACCGTCGCCAATGCTGTCACGAACAACTCCATCGTCATCATGAACGTCCATAACCACGAGATCGACGCTCGCGGCCGCGACCGAGTGCAACGCGCATGGCATCAGCATCGCACCTGGGCCGAGGCCGACTACCAGCACCGCGCCTTCATCGCCATGGGAGACTTCAATATTGCCAGCCGCCCGCCGAACAGCTCCCTGCAGCCCCAGCCACAGCGCGCACGCCTTGCGCTGGACAACAGCGCCCGCCAGCAGCAGCCTTTCTGGAAAGCACTCTTCGACTCCATGCTCGAAATCGAACCCGACCTACCGACCCGCTTCAACAAGTCCGACTTCTCCGCCTCAGCGACCGACCGCGTTTTCATCAGCTTGTCGTCCCATGCCATGCTCGAGCTCACATCGCATATCAACATTGTACACGACCCTGCCATCCTGTCAGACTCCTTCCTCAGCGACCACGCGATCATTTCCTACGCCATCGGCATCAAGCCGCGCACGCCGTCGAACGACCAGGCGACCCCCCCTGCTATCTTCCGCGACCCGAACTACACCAAGTACCTGGACCAACTGATCACCCACACCAAGACTCAGCACGTCCCCATCCAGAACCGCTGGCGCACGCACAAGCGCCTCATGGTCGAGGCTGCGAGGCTCGTCCGCGACGACTGGGCCAGCTCCACCGGGGGCGGCAACAAATCCATGCACGCCGACGGCCGGGTTCTCACGGCACGTTCGATCTCACGCGCGGTCTGGCGCCAGGATGTGGCTCTCGCTCGTCGCCTTTAGTCCAACACCGAGCTTGGTGCCAAATACCTCTCGATCTCCGACGGCCTCATCGCGATCATCAACCAGCCCGAGTTCGCTGCCATGTCTGCCGCGCTCCACCGCGACTTCGAGGCTCGGCAACGCTCTCCGGCGCAAAGAGCTGCCCAGCGCCCCCCTGGCGCGGCAGGGGCCCTCGAGCCCGAGAAACTCCGTCGGATCTTGCGCGCCTCGCAGAGGCGGGCTCTCCTTTGGGCCCCCTGGAAGCGTCGTCTGGTCCTCCAGGGCATCAGAATCTCGGGCCCAGATGGCCCCCCTGGGGTCGCCAGAGAGAGCTGCGATATGGCGGACGCCCTTCGCACCTACTGGAAGCCCGTCTTCGCGCACAAGCTCGTCGATGCCGACAAGGTCTCGCAGTGCATATCCGAGCACATGCCGCTGGGTGACGCCGTCGACGTGGGCGCGCCGACCAAGAGGCAGATCCGCGCCTTCCTGGCTCGCACCTCGCCGTCGGCTCCTGGGCCCGGCTGCCTCCCATATCGCGCTTGGCTCGCGCGCGACTCGTCGCTGGACCTGCTCGAGGACCTCTCGTTCCACCTCTGCTCGAACGCTAACTTCATCCACGACCTGAACGATTCTGACTTCGCCTTCCTGCCGAAAGGGGACAACCTCGTCGGCGAGATGCAGACCGACAGGGCGCGGACACGCGCCCGCTCTCGCTCAAGAACACTGATATCAAGGCCATCGCTGGCGCCGCCAACTTCCTCCTCAAACCCGCTGTGGCAGAGCGGACTCACAAGGCGCAGCAGGGTTTCGTAGTCGGCCGCAACTTCACCAAGCACATTGTCATTCTTGACGCCGAAATGCGCCGCGCTGGGATGCGCCCCGACGCTGCTGTTCACCACCCTGTCTTCACCAGCTTCGACTTCGCGGCGGCGTTCCCGTCTTTGGGTCGGGCCTGGCTCTTCGCGGCACTCGAGCGCTTCGGGGTCCCCATCGGCCTCATGAGCCTCTTCCGCAACCTGTGCCACGCGCCGAACAGCTTCCTCAAGGTCGACGGGGTCCGCCACTTCATGTTCGCCATCGAGTCGGGCGTCGCGCAGGGCTGCCCCGCCAGTGGCTCGGCATGGGCCATCGCTATGGACCCGCTAGTCCGCCACACCGCCTCCCTCATCGAGCACCCCGACGGCGCGCCCGACTGTGACAAATGCTACCTCGGCGTCTGCGCGGACGACACTGGCCTGCTCACATTCTCGTTCGACACGCTGCACAAGGCATCTGGGCCTTTTCCTGCCGCAGAGGAGCTCGCGCTTCTCTCCCTCGAACCTCGCAAGTGTGTAGTCGTGCCCCTGTGGGCGCCTGTCTCTCCTGCCACCACCGCCCAAACGAAAGCGCTCCTGGCTGACCTTTGCCCTTCCTGGGGTGGCTTCACGATTTCGGGGCGAGCCAAGTACCTCGGGACCTTTCTTGGACCTTCCTCCTCCCTGGCCCTTCAATGGCTCGCCCCAGGGCAAAAGTGGTGGCAACGCAGTAATTTGCTCAACCTCGTCCAGTCTGGCAGTGATGCCACCGTCCGCTTATATAACACCTCCATCTTGTCCACGCTCAGCTACGTTGCTCAGTTCTTCCCGCTCGATTCTAAGATTGCTCGCCGTGAGCTGTACGTCTTCCACAAAATGCTCAGCGTGCCGCCCATCTCTTTTCGGAGGGTAGATCTCATCTCGATGGCGGAATGGAGCCCGCCACCTGTCCTGCGCTCAGCTCAAGTCGCATCTGTCGCCGCAGCCATCCGTACAGCCACTGTCACACTCCGTGGAGAATGGGAACCGTTCTTCCACCGTCTGCGAGACACCGCCTGGGAGGAGAGCACGATCCATTCCTTCCCTCGGTGGGAAGCAGGGCGCTGGTCCCCCCCTTCTGGGAAGAGACCTCGTCCATCGTGCAGTTCTACCATGCCCTGTCTTGCGGGCAGCGTGTCTCGCCATTTTCTGCAGCAGCCGCGGCCCTGGCGAACCGCGCTGCACGAGCCGAAATTCGCGAGGCACCTGCTGCTGACCCGCCGCGTCGCCCGAAGGTACAGAGGGCGGTCGCGCTTGCACTGCAGCGTGCCTTTTTCTCTTCGCCGTTCACCGTCACTCTCACGAAGCGCCTTGTAGCATGGGGCCTTCAGCAGCCGCCGCCTCCCCCAGAGCTCTCCTGCCGATGGTCAGCTCTCACAGAAGCGCTCGGAGAGGTCCGCCCCAGCTGGCGCTGGGCGGTTTTCAAATCGCTCAGTGGCGGGTGGACCACCACCCACCGCATGCATGTGCTCGCCCAGCGTTGGGTGCCCGAACGCACCCGATTCATTTCCCCACTACCTCTCCTGCTCTGTCCTCCTGAGCCTCCTGTGGTCCCCCGACTCCGCTCCTCTCCTCAGCACATATACGACCTGGGGCTTGGGCCCCGCAGCAGCGCACCCTTCCGAACCTGCCAGCGACCTCTCGTTGCGGCAGACGATTCGCAGGATCGCTCTGGCCTTCCATTTGTACAACAAAATGAAGCAGTACGCAGCGCCGTCGCCAGCAAACATTGCTGCAGCGATGGCCGCAGCGAAATCACTCCTGTGGCGTTGAGCCGCTGTCCGCCGTCTCACGCGCTGCCTCTCTCTCTCTCTAGTCAGGCGTGTGCGTGTGCTGGGCTGACAGACGTGGCCGCCTCAAGGTACGTTCACTCCTCCTCATCCTCCTCATCCTCCTCATCCTCCTCATCCTCCTCCCCCTCCTTCTCCTTCTCCTCCTCCCCCCCCAGGGTGGAGGGGGCTAAGCAGAAAGAGGAGGCATCTTCCTTGCTCACAACGAGCTCGGCCCCCGACAGGGCGGGCGGGCGGGCTGGTGGGCTGTGCTTCCCGAGCTCGGCGCCCGGGCTTGCCCGTCTTCTGAGCGGTCCTTCCCGGAGGGTCCGTCCTGGAGGGCCCCGCCCGGTGGACGACCGTGCTTGTTGAGCGCCCGGCCAGGGCGAGCACAGTTGAGGTCGACTAGGAGGTGGACCCCGCCAGACAAGGGTGCCCTCGTGTCCTGCGTTTCGCGACCCATACCTTCTGCATTCCGACGGCGGTGTGGCCCTCGGAAGGGCACTGCGTCCTCTCACGTGTCCTCTCCAGTCAGACCCGACTATAGGGTCACATGCCCTGCGACATATGCAATTTATGCCACAACACTCACTGCTTCAACCACCGCTCTGCGCTGCGTAGTTCTCTAGATCCTAGGGCCCGTGGATGATGGATAGGCAGTCCTGCAGCTGGCGCGAGGGCAAAGGGCAAAGGGCAGCTCTGGCTCTGGAGGGGCACCCTCATGGCTGTCCGCGCTTGGGCTTCTCAACTTGGCATGCTTTTCCTTCTGGGCATCTCCAGGGCGCCCTGGACCTTCGGCGAAGGGGCTCATGCTCGTGCCCCCCACCTTCTTGTGGCCAGGTTTCGAGTGTACCCCTCCTCCCCCCCGCATCCTCTCCCCTCCTGCCACACTCTTCTTCTGTCTCGCCCTCCACCTCCACCACCTCCCCCCGTCCTCCTCCCCCCTCCTCGCCCGTGCCTTGGCAGGCGGGGCACACCTCGCTGCACTGCGGCGGTCAGCTTGTTCCACGTGCCCTTCCCCCCTCGCCCCTCTCGAGTTGGAGGGCCTCGCCCTGTCTCCCTCCCCCCCCCCTCTCCTCCTCTGCGGCCGCTCTGCCCCCCCCCCCCCTGCTCGGCTGCACGTTTGAACAGGCAGCGCCGGTGGCCTCGCGCCTGCCCCGCTGTAGCGCAGCCGCTGCTCCTGGTGCCCGGTCCGCCTCCGCCTCCGCCTCCTGGGCGCTGCTCCCCTCCAGATTATTTTTTGATTATTTGTGACTATTTTTGAATGCTTTTTTGTAACTATTTGACTATTTTTGACTCCTGGTGCCCGGTCCGCCCCCGCCCCCGCCTCCGCCTCCCGGGCGCTGCTCCGGCCCCGAGGCGCACGGCCCCCCCCCCTGGGTGCAGCTCACGGTTGCGGGAGCGTTGGGGCAGCGTGCCCCGCCGCCGGTCCTGGCCCACCGCGCCTCGGCGCGACACGCCATCCGCTGCCAGGCGTCCACGCCCCGAGCCTTCCCGAGCCGCCCGCCCAGCGGAGCGGAGCGACGCGTGACCCGCTCGCAGGGCACAGCGTGTCGCCGGGGCCGCCGCCGCGACACGCTGAGCAAAGGTTCCCGACCGTACGCGCGCGTGCCCTTCAAGAAAAGGAGGAAGGCAGGAGGGAGCAGAGAGGGATGAGAGATGCTTTGTGGCGATGCGGCCACGCGCGCTCCAGGCACCCCGTGCAGGCTTATCCTGCAAGGCGGCACCCATAGGCGCCACGGGCAGTACCCCCGGGGCGCTTCAGGTCAACCCGGGGGGGACCACTTCAGACGCGCCCGTCGTTTCCGACGAAGAGAAGGCTCGGCATAGACATGCACTTTGGGAGGTCCGTGCGGATTCCTGGGGTCGGCGCTGGACGATCCCCCTGGCGCGTATTGTCTGTTCCTTGTGAGGGGCCAGGACCAGCGAGGCCTCCAAAGGCCTCTGCGACCACCCCACGCGGACACCCAGACCTCCGATGTCTTGGCCTTTCCAGTGCGGGGTCCCCGCGGACGTCCCGACCCTGTCCTCAGGGCTGGTTCTCCATCCCGAGTCGCCTGTTGACGGCCCTGGGGCCCCGCAAGGGCTCCTGTAGGCCGAAAGCCGTGGAAAGCTGCGCCTTGATTGTTCCAAGATGGATGTTTGGGTACCCCTGGGGGCTTCTTAGATATGGTAGGGCCACGCGGCGATGGCGCGCCGGCGATGCCGGCGAAGGCGTTCAAGGTTGAGCTCCGCATGCTAGAACGACGCGGAAGCACCGAGGGGCACGGTAACGCCGCAGGACCCGACGGATTTCCAGCTTGAACGATCGGGGCCGCGATCGGTTCAAGGTTGAAAGACCGACGCAGTGTCAAAGACCTTTGCACGCGCCGACGCTGCACGAACCTACCGTACCTCCAGGGACCTTTGGGGTACTTCAGCCCCCGGTGACCTCCGTCAGAGGAGCCCAGGCTGGCTCATGGGTGCTGCGGTGCCCGCCTCGGGAGGACCGCCACCTCTTCGGACCGCCCGCGGGTGGCCGCTCAGGAGGCCAATCCCCACCACACCCTCCAATCCTCAAGAGGTCAGACCTCGGTTCAGGTTTCCTCAGGTTTCCTCGCCGGAGGCCCGATTTGGAGAACGAGCCATCAGCACTGAGAAGTTAGGCCCGTGGGAGGCCCTCACTGGGCCCCAGAGCATTCAGAAGCCGACTCAGGATGAGCAGCCGGCCCTTGGGAGAGGGTCGAGACTTCGGGGGGGCTGCAGGTGTCATGCTGGAGGTATGGGGTTTGGTGGATTCTCGTGGTGCTGGGGCTCATCCACCACCCCATAGCTTCCCACTCGAGCGCTCACGCTGCCCGTGGCCCCAGTGCAGCATGCTCGAGGCTGCCTTGCACCGCCTGCCCTGCAGGCGGCCACTGACGCCACGGGTGTGGGCGCCCAGCGGCTTGCCCACGAAGATAAATGGCGGGGGGCCCTGCGTTGAGACCCGCCAGCAATACCATACACAGACCCCCGACTTCATGATTTTGACATGACGCTGACCCTCAGAGGTCGTCTCGACCCATTCCCCAGGAACGGCTTCTCATCCCGAGTCGTTTAGGGTTCAGGGTTTCGGGTCTTTAGGCGGATCGCCAGTCGTGATGTTTTTCATGGCCCGAGGGGTCTAGGCACATCTTCCCTTCTGAGAAGGCCCGCCCCTCCTGACCTCCCCCCTGGGCTCGCTGACGACAGAAACGCCAGCAACACGTCGGGCCTCTGTGACCACGGCAGGCTCGCGCCGCGCCGTCGCGGCGGCGACCTCGGCGCGGGCGCTCAAAGCCGCGTGCCACCGTTGGAGCGGCACCGGCCGGCGTCTCGGGCGACCGGCGCCGCCAGAGAGCGCCGACCGCGCACGACTGGACGAGCCATGCGAGGCATTCCAGCAAGGGCTCCATCATCGAGGATCCAAGGACCCAGATCCCCTCGGGTCGGAACAAAAAACACGACCATAGGTTTTCTCTGTTTCTGGCCTCCTGGGGCCCTTGCCGGGCCTCGGGAGCGTCAGAAAGCAACTCGGCATGAAATAACGGTCCCGGGGACTAGGTCGAGACCTTTGGGGGTCGACGGTCTGGAAAACGCATGACGTCGGAGCTCTGGGGAGTTGCAACCTCTTCCCCTGCGGAAGTTGGCGGAAGGCCGGCGGAAGGCCGGCGGAAGGTGGCGGAAGCAGAACGAGGCCGCCTGCTCCGGCGGAGTGCCAGCGGACGCCGGCCAAACATAAAAATGCGCCCAAGAGATGACAGCATGTTTGGATTTACGGCTTCAGGAGCTGACGACGTCTTGTCAGCAACCAGCGCGCAAGTCGTCACAATTCGAGCCTGCCGTGGGTCGCTCGCAGGGGCGCGGCCAGCCGGCCGCCGCCGGCTCTCATGGTCAAGTTCAGCATCGGCGCTGGTAAATCCGTGGCCGAAGACTGGCCGAATTTGGCTTATATAGTCCTTTCAAATCCCTCTCCATCCCGTTTAATCCGGCCGAGTTCAACTTCATTCTGGTTTCAATCCAAGCAAGTTCGGCCCAGTGGTCCCTCCATCGGGTTTAAAATAACCGTTGATCGCTCTTGCGAAGACCTCCCCAGGAGATGCTTCCAATTGCGAACCAACCACACAAGCAGCGGGGGTCGGAGGCAGGAGGACTTGCTACGGGTATGGGCGCGGAATGTTGGACCCCGGGGGCAGGCTCCCGTTCGAGCAGCGGGCCCCATCCGACAACACGCACCCATAGCCCCCGCCCCCTCCCCGCTGGGCACGGGTGCGTGCGGTCCGCTCGTCATCCTAAAGTCCCCTACCCTCTCCAGAAGCATTGCTCCAGAACCTTACAACGGAGGGTTCCAAGGGGGGTTTGGGGGGAGGGGGTTTTCCAGAGAAGGGGTCTCGGAACCTCGTCAAAATAGGGGTTGCGAAGCCCCTGGGGAACCCCTCCTGGAAAACCCCCTCACCCAAAACTCCCTTTGGAACCCTCTGGTAAAACACAAACACTCGCGTGAACGCGGAGGCAGCTGCGCTGCGCGACCGTTCTGCGGCGCTGGGGCCACAGGGGGCGCCCGCCTTTCCAGAGGGGCGGCGCGAGAGCGAAGGGATGGGGCCGCGCATTTTGCACGCCGCGCGGCGCGAACCGCGGTGTTGTCAGTGGCCTGGTGTCGCTGGCGATGTGCTTCTCCCATTTCCCGCCCCCCTCCCCCCCCCCGATTCGATGAGACGCAGATCATCCGAGACCGGGAATTTCCAGAAACGGGTATCGGTCGCGCAAAATTTCGGTCGCGACCAGAGGAGGTCCAGGCTTGGAAACGAAGACACGGCGCGTCGGGGTCCCAGCGAGGGTTTCGAAGACGTCGACGGCTCGATCGTCACTGGAATTCGCGACTGGATGCCGAATTTCGGTCGCGATCTTTTCGTCCAGAGCGTTACCAGAAGTTTTCGGTAACAGGTGTTCTGGGCTGGTTTCGCCAGCGATGTGTTCCCCAAAATCCCCGAGTTCCCCCCCCCTTGACTGGGCGAAGGAGTGACGCTTCGCCAGAGTGACCTTGGGTGCGAGCCCACACGGGTCCTCCGATCGCTGACGGCGATGCGAAACCAGCTGCTTGCGCGCTTGGGTTTGGCCTCCCCCCCCGCGCCGCGCCCACCTTCAAACCGCGCGCCAAAGGTCACTCTTGCCTCGGGTCACTCCTGGATGGAGCCGACCCCCGAACGAAAAACCCGAGATCCTGACATCCTCTCGCTGTGAAGACAAACGTGGCTGAGAGTTATGCAGAATTTTCAGTTTCCGGGGGCTTTCAGCGGGCCCCGATGCCATCAAAAAACGATTCAGCATGAAAAACCGGTCCCAAGGAAAGGGTCCAGACTTTTGGGAATCGACTTTGCGTAAAAATCGCTACTTGGATGTCTGGTAGAATCCCCACCCAGCCAAGTCGATTTGCGAATTGCCTGCTGTCGTCTCTCGAGTGGGCGTTGCGTCTGTCATTTTGCGAGCTTGCGCCCGCCAGCTCTGGTCTTGGGTCGTTTTCACTATAGGGTGTTTTGCTAAAGGGAGTTTCGCCCACCCCCCCAAACGCCGTCGCCGCCTCGTCGCCGCTTGTAACTGGGCCTGTCTTTCGGTTTTGCGGCTATGTTGTCGCCGTCGCCGTCTCGTCTCCGCCCGTACCCGGCCTGTCTGTCGGTCTGGCGGTTATGTTGTCGCCATCGCCGCCTCGTCGCCGCCCATACTTTGGCATGTCTACTGGTCTGGCGGCGATGCTATCGCCGTCGCCGCCCCAACAGCTTGCACAACATAAAATGCACCACGTAGATTCTCTTTGTTAGAAGAGTATTCGGATGTATCCCCCCGGATTTCACCGCTGACCTTCCCGTATTGCAATGCATGATGATTCTACCCCATCGCCCATACGAAATATGAACCCGAAGCATCCCAGCCAGGCCAGTAACGGTTCCCCCCATCATCTTCTTCAAAAAATATGATGCGCGCGGGCTCGCTTAACAGGAATCAGCGATGGTTGTAATTCCGTTTTCAAAACATGAGACGAAGTTCACGTGCGCGCGTCGTCTCGCGCGCATGCCGAAACTATTGACAAACAATTGTTTCGGTTTCGGAAGGACTTCAGCATCGAGCTTTCCGATAACATGTACAAACACATGTTTTCGCAAAAAGAATTTGCAAACAAAATTTGCGATCGCATTTCTGCGGTTTTCTAGGACAACCATATTTGAAAAAAAAAAAAAAAAAAAAAAAAATGTTCGTTACACGCTACCACATGGGCATCTCGCGCGCGCGTGTCGAAATTGTTCGAACGCCCTTGCGCGCGCGCTGTCGCAATAATCCCTTGCAGAAGAAATGAGACGAAGTGCGCACGCGCGCGTCGTCGCGCGCGCACGCCGGAATCTGTCAAAATCCGCTGGTTTCCTAGATATTTGAAAACCGAGTGCCCCGAAAACATGTACAACCACCACATGGTTTTCCCACATCAGTTTTTTTTCAAAAAACTGCGCTCACGCTCTTGCGAATTTTCGAGGAAACCATAGGTTTGGGTTGCCAAATTTCATTAATTTCAGCCAAGCGGGCCTGTCGCGCCGCAGGCCTGCATCATTCGAACGCCCTTGCGCGCGTGCTGGGGGGCGCGATCCGTGTCAAATAACACCATGCGAGCCACTCTCGCGCGTCGGCCGCGCGCGTAGGTCGAACCTTCTCCAAAATTTCAATTGCGAGGACGCCCTCATCGTCTTCGGCGCGATCAGCATCGGCGCCGTCACTGCCGCCGGTGTTGCCATCATCGTCACCAGCGTCGCTACAATCATCATCGTGTCTAACGTTGTCCACGTTGCCAAGACATCGCGCCCGCCCAGGAGGCCGACTCGCACTGAAGTGCCCGCTGGGAAGTGCCTGGCGGCGGCCGCGGCGGTCGCGCCAAACTAGCCAGCCGCTGCGCCCGCGAGCGTGTGCGATCTAGCGCTGCCGCAGGGATGCACCAGCCATTGCCCAATGTTCATCGCCATCGCCGCCGCATGCGTTCTGCAAAACAAGTTGCGGGTGGGTGGGTGGGATGAGTACGCGAGCAGTGGAGTTCACAATTGCGAACTCCACAAGTTAATTCTCTTTTCTGATGAAAGAGAATTTGGATCGATCCTCCCCAGGGTGAACTAGCCACTTTTTCGCATTGTCATTCACGCGTGATTCTGCCCCATCGCCCATCTTAAACATTAATTATTATTACCCCAGCCAGGCAAGCATCGCGCTCCCCCTCACCCTCTGGAAACACAGGATGTGCGCACATTCGTCTATCAACTAACAGCCGTTCCCAATATCTTTTTTTTTCCAGCGGAGAAAAAAGGGCGAAGTGCACGCGCGCGCGTCGTCGCGCGCGCATGCCCTCGATCAACCTTTTCGGCTTCGCAAGAATTTCAACATCGAGATCCACGGAGCACATATAAAACAAACGCGGTTGCGCAACAAGGGTTTCCAAACGAAGCCTGCGCCCGCGCTCTTGGTTTTTAAAGCAAAAACAAATTTCACCGTTCATGACATGCTACCAAGCGGGGGCCTTCGCGCACGCATGTCGCAATCGCTCGAATGCCCTTTGCGCGCGCGCTGTTGCAATGATCCCCTGCAACAAATGGGACGAAGACCTCGGGTTTGGCGCGGAATTCATCCATTAGCGCCCCGGAGAACTTCAAAATACATTCTTCTGAAACATCATTTTTTTATGAAAATTCACGCACTCGCGGTCTTGCGGGTTCTCATGGAAAAAACGGAGGTTCCCCAGCGTGCCCGTCACATCCTGCCAGGCGGGCCTCTCGCGCCGCGCGCCGAACTCATTCGAGCGCCCTTGCGCGCGCGCTGGGGTTCGGGGGGGGCGGGCACGCTCCGCGTCAAATAATGCCGCGCGGGCCATTCGCGCGCGTCGAACCCGGGCGAAAACCTTCATCGCCCGCGCCAGGTCGTCGTCATCGTTGCCGGCGGGCGCGATCAGCATCGGCGCCGCCGTTGGCCCTGCCGTCGTCATCGCCGCCGTCGCCGCCGCCATCGCCACTATCATAATTAATCGCGTCTACCGTCGTCGGCGTCGCCGCGATGCCGCGCCCGCTCAAGTCGCCGACTCGCAAAGTCGTGCCCGCTGGGAAGTGCCCCGCGGTCAGCGCCGCCACGGCCGCGGCGGCCCCGCCAAACTAGCCGGCCGCTGCGCCTGCGAGCATGCGCGATCTAGCGCAGCCGCAGAGATGCGCCAGCCAATGCCAAGTGCTCATCGCAATCGCCGCCGCGTGGATTTCGCAAACCAAGGCGCAGGCGGGCGGTAGGGATGTTTGCAAGAAGGTGGAGAATTCCAACCCGCTGCTAAGAATCACTTGCGCCGCGTAGATAGCAGCGCGTAGGTTCCTCTTTCTAAACGAGCTAAAAGAAGCTGGATACCACCGCCCTCCCGACGGCGCGTTTAAAGGCCCACCCCCCCTGGGGATGTGCAGTTTGCGCGTGGTCTGCGCCATCGTTCATTTTAAAAGTAAAATCCGATGGCCTCAGCCCGAACCTGCAAAGCCGCTTGCGCGCTCGTTCGTCAGGGGTCAACACGTTCAAGAACTCTTTGCAATCAACGAGGCGAAGTGCACGCGCGCGCAGTCGCGCTTGCATGCCGGAATCTTTTTACAGAAGTTAGATGTCGCATTGGTTTCAACACCGATTGTCCCGAACGCATCTAAGAACACGGTTCTGCAACATGGCTCATCAGGGAAAAGGCCTGCGCGCGCTCTTGCGAGTTGCAGGACAGCACGCGTTCCCCAAGTGTTCATTACAGTCGACCAAGCGCGCGTCTCGCGCGCGCGCCGAAGTCGCGCGAACGCCCCAGCGCGCGCGCTGGCGGGCACGGGCCTTGTCAAATGATACCATGCGGGCTACTTGCGCCCGCCGGCCGCGCGCGAACGTCGAAACATTTTCTCGCGGCCTTCAACGCCCGCGCGTTGGCTCCGTTATCGTCGTCGGCGCGGTCGACGTCGGCGCCGTCGTTGGCCCTGCCGTCGTCATCGTTGTCGTCGTCGCAAGCATCGTTGCAGTCGTCGTCGTTTCTGCCGTTCTCGACGTCGCCGCGACGCCGCGCCCGCCCGAGTCGCCGACTTGCTCTGAAGTGCCCGCGCGTCAGCGCGGCCTGCGAGAAGCGCCCGGAAATGCCCGGCGGTCGGCGCCGCCGCGGCTGCGTCGGTCGCGCCGGACTCGCCGGCCGTTTTGCGCGCGAGCCTGCGCGCGCTAGCGCTGCCGCGGCGAGGCGCCAGCCAGCGCCAGGCAGTCATCGCATTCGCCGCCGCGTGGGTTTTGCGGGCCAGATCGCGGGCGGCCGGGCGGGGCGGCTACGCGAGCGGCGGCAGTGACAAGTCACCGCGAACAGAAAGTGCATCGCGGAGCTAGCGCCGCAGATTTCGCAACCTACGTTCACCGCGTAGATTCCCATTTCTAAGATTTGAATCTACCCACGCGCCGCCCCCCCTCGGGGTTGACGGTTGCTTTCTGTCGCATTGCAGTTTGCGCGTGATTTTGCCCCGCCGCCCATCCGGAATACTCATTCGCGCCATCCTGGCCAGGCTGGCGTCGCCCTCCACCCGCGCCCCCCCGCAGAAACGCGCGCGCATTCGTTTATCGCGCATCATGAGTTTTCAAGAGCCCCTTGCACACAACATGGATGAAGCGCACTCGCGCGCGTCGTCGCGCGCGCGCGCCGCAATCCCCCGTCAAAAACCCCAGGGCCCGCGGCGATTTCAAAATCGAGCGCCCGAACAACATCTAACGCGCATGGCTTCGCAGCGAGGATTTCCCAAATCAAAAAAAACAATGCGCTCGTGTTCTTACGAAGTCTTTGTATACATATAACAGAAAATCATAGAATGCCACCGAGCTGGCTTCCCGCGCGCATGTCGAAAGCGTCCGAACGCCCACGCGCGCGCCCTGTCGTAGGAGTTTTTTTTTGCAACAGGTGGGGCGAAGTGCGCGCGCGCGTCGTCGCGCGCGCGTGCCGAAGTCTTTTAAAACGCCGTAGATTCCGCAAGGATTGCAGGGCCGAGTGCCCCGGCGCCACCTAAAAACACATGGTTTCGCAACAGAGCGCGTTTCTTTATGTTCGGCGATGACGGGCGTCATGGGTGGGGGGGAGGGCGGGGGGGGGGGGCGTGACGCAACGCCCCCCCCCCCCCCCGCCGCGTGGCCCCAGCTCCACAGCCGCGCCCGCGCGCGGCGCGACGCGACGACGACGACGACGACGACGACGACGACGAGCGAGCTTCACGCAGGTGGCAATCTGCCCCACTGCGCCTGTGTACACCACCACGTTCGCGTGCACCACAGCGCGCGTGTACACCACAGCGCCTGCGCACACCGCAACAACCGTGTGCAACGCAGCGCCAGTGCACACCAGTGCTTGCGCACACTACAGCGCCGGTGTACATGTGTACACCGCAGCAACCTCGTGCAACACAGCGCCTGTGTACACCACACAATGCTTGCGTGCAACACAGCGCCTGTGCACGCCACGCCGCTTGTTTACACCGCAACATCCGCGTGCAACGCAGCGCTGGTGCACGCCACAGTGCCTGCGTGCATAGGAAAGATAGAAGGAGCATGTATGTGAGGATCTGCTGCGGACAATTAAACGCCACGCCAGGAAAGCGTTGATAATCGAATGCGACGTTTCTCCCTCCTCCCTTTTTTTCCACCTTCACCTTTTTTTCCTTTTCCTCTTCCTTCCCCTCCCCTTCCTTACCCCCTGTCGTGCGGGTTGGCGCTGCAGCGCGCGTGCGCATCTCAGCGTGCACCGCGAATGTCTATTGAGTCGGTCCATTTGGTTCTCGGACGGCCAATTTAGCTGGGGCTTCCTGGACTCACGTGGGAGGAGTTAGGGTGGTGCGGGCGGATTCGGGAGGACTCGTAGATTCCAGTGGTGCTCCTTCGTCCATGAGGATTATTTTGTTTCGTTTTCTGTGAAATCCACAAGCGCTCCATTTTCTCATACAGCTTACTTGTAACATTCTATATGCAGCAATGGTGCTGTGTTGCACACGGTTGCTGCGGTGCACGCAGGCGCCGTGGTGCGCACGGGCACTGCAACGCACGCAGGCATTGTAATGTACACTGGTGTTGTGTTGCGCACGGCTGATGTGGTGTACGCAGGCGTTTTGGTGTACACAAGAGCTGTTGTGCCCGCAGGCACGGTGGCACCAACTGACGCTGTGTTGCACGCGGTTGCTGTGGTGTACATACTCGGCGCGGTGCACACAGGCGTTGTGGTGCACGCAGGCACTGTGGTGTACACAGGCGTTGCGGTGCAGATCGCCACCGACATGCTGGTACGACCCGTCCTTTTTCTATTCCTGGGCGTTCCCAAACGCCGCCGGCGCGAAACGTGACGTCATCGACCCCCTCCACCCCGCCCTGTCGATTGCCGTCGTCGGCCCAGAATCAAAAACAGGTTCCAGCCGCGTCCGCGCGCGCGACGACGATGTGCGACGAGCCACGAGCCACGAGCGACGACGACGACGACGACGACGACAGTGGACAAGACTCCTATGCAGATTCCTACGCGGGCACCTACGCGGACCCCAATGCACACGACGGCAGCGCCCGTGCCCGCAGCGCACTTTGGGGGGGGGGGCGTTGCGTCATAGGGGGGGGGGGGGGCATGACGCCCGTCATGCCCCAAGCAATAAACAAATGGGCCGCTGCATTTTGCAGGAAAGCATGCGCTCGCGCCCTGGCGAATCCTTTATAAAACAAGGGTGTTCTGTCAAATGTTTAATTGACTTCTGCCGAACGGGCCTTTCGCGCCACATGCCGACATCATTCGGACGGCCTTGCGCGCGTGCGGGGAGGGCGCGATCAGTGTCAAATCCTACCATGCGGGCGACTCGCGCGTCGGCCGCGCGCGCATATCAAACTTCTTCCAAAACCACTTCATCACCGACGCGAGGGCGCCGTCGTCGTCGCCGGCGCGATCATCATCGGCGCCGTCACTGGCAGTGCCGTCGTCGGCGTCAGATTCGTCACCGGCATCGCTACAACCATCGTCCTGTCTACCTTTGTCGACGCTGCCGTGATACCGCGCCCGCCCAAGTCGCCGACTCGCAGTGAAGCGCTCGCTGGGATAGCGCCGCCGCGGCCGCGTCGGTCGCGCCGCACTAGCTGGCCGCTCTGCGCGCGCGCATGCACGGGTTGGCGCGGCCGCGGAGATGCACCGGCCAACGCCAAGCACTCATCGCAATCGCCGCCGCATGGATTTTGTAAACCAAGTTGCGGGTGGGTGGATCGGATTTTGGCAAGAACGTGGGATAAGTAAACTCGTTTGTCAAAGGTAGCTGCGCCACGTAGGTTGCACCACAAATATTGACCAGGCTAGATTGCATGATAAATATTGCACTGCGTATGTAGCACAGCGTGGGGCGCGCGTAGGTGTCGTAGCGATTTCAAAACCGAGTCAACACAAAACAAAACAAAACAAATGATTTCGTAACATCAACTTTCAAAGCAGCGTGTAATCGCGCTCTTGCGACTTCTTAAAGAAAGCCGTGGGCTTTCAACATGTTCACCGAATTCTGCCAGACGGGCCTCTGGCGCCGCGTGCCGAAATCATTCGCGAGCCCTTGCGCGCGTGTTGGGAGGGCACGATCCGTGTCAAATCACATCATGCGGGCCGTTCTCGCGCGTCGGCCGCGTGCGTTTGCCGAATTCTCTCCAAAACCTTCATCACCGACGCGAGGACGCCGTCGTCGTCGTCGTCGGCGTGATCAGCATCCGCGCCGTCACTGGCCGTGCCGTCGTCGCTGTCAGCATCGTCGCCATCATCGCTACCATTTATCATCACCGTGTCTACCGTTGTCGACGTTGCCATGACACCGCACGCCGCCCAATTCGACGACTTGCATTGAAGTGCCCGCTGGGACGCGTTCAGCGGTCAGCGCCACCGCGGCTGCGTCGGTCGGGCCAAACTAGCTGGCCGCTTCGCGCGCGTGCACGCGCGGGCTGTCGCGGCCGCAGAGATGCACCAGCCAGCGCCAACCACTCATCGCAATCGCCGCCGCATGGGGTTTGCAAGCCAAGTTGCGGGTGGGTGGGTGGGACGTTTGCGCGAACAGTGGAGTGGACATTTTCAAGTAAAGCGTTGATGGATTCTCCTTTTTCTGAAAAAAACTAATAGATTCTACCCCCCCCCTGGACTTATCGGTTACCCCGCGCGTGCTGTAAATTACATATGTTTCTGACCACATGTCCATCCTAAATATGAATTCGTACTATCCCAGCCAAGCCGGGTTCCCCCCCCCCTGCGGGCCCCTTGTAAAAAACACTATGCGGTGACATTTTTTGTTCTAACATTGCATTTGTTCACGAATCCCTTGCAAAAAATAGGACGAAGTGCGCACGCGCGCGTCGTCGCGCGCGCATGCCGAAATCCTTCAAAAACCTTCGGTGCCGGAAGGATTTCGCAATCGAGTTTCCGAAAAACATACAAAAACACATGGTTTCGCAACACTGATTTTCTAAAACAACTTCCGCGTGAGGTCTTGCGAAATCTTAAGAAAACCATAGGTTTTCCAAGATTTTCGCAAAATGCTACCAAACGGGCTTCGCGCGCGCGCATGTCGAAATCTGTCGAACGCCCTTGCGCGTATGGCGTCGCGAGAATCCTCTGCAAAAAACGGGACGAAGTGCAGACGCGCGCGTCGTCGCGGGCGTATGCCGAAATCCTTCAAAAACCATCGGTTTCAGAAGGATTTCGAAATCGTGCGTCCAAAAAACCTACAAGAACCCAAGGTTTCGCAACACGGATTTTCAACAAAAGCGTGCGCGCGCGCTTTTGCGTCGTCGTCGTCGTCGTCGTCCTCCCTCCTCCCTCGTCGTCGTCGTCGTCGTCGTCGTCGTCGTCTTCTGTCTTTCCTCGTCGTCGTTGTCGTCGTCTTGGCGTCGTCGTCGTTTCCGTCGTCGTTGTCGCCGAGGTCGTCCTTCCTCCCTCGTTGTCTTCGTCGGCGTCTCGTCGTTGTCCCTCCTATTTCGTCGCCGTCGTCGTCGTCGTCGTCGTCGTCGTTCTTCACTCCTCCCTCGTCGTTATCCTCCTCCCTCGTCGTCGTCGTCCGTCGTCGGCGTCTCGTCGTCGTCCTTTCATTTCGTCGCCGTCGTCGTCGTCTTCGTCGTCGTTGTCATCGTCGTCGTCTTCCCTCCTCCCTCGTCGTTGTCGTCGTCGGCGTCGCCGTCCTTCCTCCTTCTTCGTCGTTGGCGTCGTCGCCGTCTTCCCTCCTCCATCGTCGTTGTCGTCGTTGTCGCCGTCGTCGTTTTTTCTCCTCCCTCGTCGTCGTCTCCGTTGGCGACGTCGTCGTCGTCTTCGTCGTCGTCGTCGGCGTCGTTGTCGTCGTCGTCGGTGTCGTCGTCGTCGTTGTCGCCGTCGAAAACATTGGAGACGTCGTCGGTGTCGTCGCAGTCGCTGTCGGCGGCGCCGTCGTCGTCGATGTCGCTGTCGTCGTCGGCATCGGTGTCGCGGCCAAGTGCCATGTGGTACCTACCGTCACGGTCTTGTCTGAAGAGGTCTTGCGACCAAGTTGCGGGTGGGAGGGTGGGATGTTTGCACGGGCAGTGGAGAGGACAGCTTCAAGACGGTCAAGATTGGTGGCACCACGTAGATTCCACCACATAAGTTGCACAGCGTAAATCCCACAATAGAGGTGACACGCCATAAGTTGCACACCATACGCTGCTAGAAACAATGTTTGCGGTACGCGTTGGCTGACGTGTGTATTGTTTGGTCGGAAATTCCAGCCGGTTCGGAATTTGGCCGCGCGCCGCACACCCCCCGTGGAAGCTTCGCGTCGCCACGGCTGGATCCGCTCCGAAAAACAAGTCAGGATCGACTTCGGGAGGGGTCCCGGAGTTCATTTTGCTTGGATTTGGGCCCAGCGGGAGAATCCCCGTTCTCTCAATCGGCCTTCTTCCGAATATTTTCATACACCCATCAGAAATCTGCAGAAATCATGTCCCATGGATTCCAGATTTCGCTTGAAAAGAAAATGTGGACTAGACCCGGGGTTCTTTGTTACAGCTTTTGCCCGTGAGTTTTTCGTACACCTGGACCCAAACTATTGTTCGAGGGAAAGTTCGGAGCGGAGTCCGTTTTCTTAGCTTAAAGAGTCCTTATTTCAAAGAAGAGGTGTAGGGAGGATGAGAGCACACGAGCTACGGAGACCTCGCGCGATCAGGCGTACCCCTCTGCTCATCCCCGAGCACCGGCTGCTCTTTGTGAGAGCCGGTCACGCCGTCGCCTCTCCGCCTACGGGCGAGTTTTTTTGGAATACCGCTGGCCTGGCCGCCCGGAGGCGGGGGCACACGCGGCCAGGCTTGACGCCTGGGCTGTGGCGAGTGCTGCCGAGGCCACCGCAACCGTTTGAAGAAGTGTTTCAGAGAAGTGGGGCGTGAGATCCACCCCCTTACCCACCACTCGCTCGTTCTGAGCATTTCTGATGCCTTCATTCGTTCACGCATTCGCTCTTTTCTTCGGCTCCCCCGCCATTCGCTTCACGTCAAGTGTAAAGTGTATGGCAATCGAGTTCATGATGTCATCTCCTTCAACGCCGTTTCATGACATGTGGTTGTCATTGCAGGCCTAAATTATTTCGGCTCGCTCATACGATCCATTTGAACACGCATACGTCGGAAGGTCAATCCATTCATCATTCAACCCATCAATTCGCCAGTCCGTCCTCCAACTATCTAATTAGCTACTCATTCACGAAATTACACGTCGGCACATGTTGTGTGTAAGTGTTCGGATTGTTGAGATGTTCTGATTGTTCTGTAGAGCGGCACGTCTGTGAGCAGGGGGCACCCTGGATTCCATCGGAGGCCCCCTGCTCTTCAGAAGACAGTGACCACAACTGTCGTCGTCGGAGTCGTCGTTCGCGTTGCTGCGTCCGTTCGTCCGTCGAAGTCGTCGTGTCGTTTATCCTTCTCGCCGTCGTCGTTCGTCTTCCTCATCGTCGTCGTCGGTGGCCCTTTTCCTTCTCCCGGACCTCGTGCCCCTCCGCGGACGCGCGCGAGGCCCACCTGGAGTCTTGGAATCCCGCCCGGCCCAAATCCGCTCAGAATCGGCACCAGAACCCTCCGGAGTGCCGCCGTTGTCCCGTCTGCCCATCCTCAGCCCGTCTTCGGGCGATAGCTCGGGTCTCAGGCGGTCGATCGGGACGATCCTCGATCCCTGGCGTCCCTGGCACGCCCGCGACGAGGCGCAGCTAAGGGGTACCATCTGGGGGGCCGAACAATGTCGAACACCTTTCGAACACCTCCCAGAAACGTCAGTCAGGAGGGAGCAATGTGCACACAGACATAAACGACTTTTGGAATCGGAGGGGAAGGCGAACAGCCATATATGTGTGTGTATACATACACACGCGTGCATGTATATATATGTACGTTTACGGACACACACATATGTAGTGTTCCTTAGCAGTATGTTTCTAGCAAAATATGCGGTGCAACCTACGAGGTGCAATCAAGCACGTGCTCAACTTGAAGCTGTCCTCTCCACTGCTCGTGCAAACATCCCACCATTTCACCCGCAACTCGGTCGCGAGACCTCTTAAGACCGTGACGGTAAGTACCACATGGCACTTGGCAACGACGCCGACGATGGCAGCGACAACGGCGACGACGACGCCGACATCGACTACGACGATACCGACGACGTCTCCTCCAACGACTTCGTCGACGACGACGACCACGACGACGACGACGACGACACCGACGACGACGACGACGCCGACGCCGACGACGACGGCGACGACGATGACGACGCCGACGACGACGACGATGACGACGCCGACGACGACGACGATGACGATGAAGACGACGACGACGACGGCGACGACGACAACGACGACGCCGATGACGACGACGACGACGACGAAGAAGACGACGACGACGAAGTCGACGACGACGACGAGGGAGGAGGGAGGACGGCGACGACGCAAACGACGAAGAAGGAGGAGGGACGGCGACGCCGACGACGACAACGACGAGGGAGAAGGGAAGACGACGACGACGACGGCGACGAAGCAGGAGGGACGATGACGAGACGACGACGACGGACGACGACGACGACGAGGGAGGAGGAAGGACGACAATGGCGACAACGACGACGGAAACGACGACGACGCCAAAGATTAAGACGACGACGACGACAACGACGAGGAAAGACACAGGACGACGACGGCGACGACGACGACGACGAGGGAGGAGGGACTGCGATGACGAGGACGACGTCGCAAGATCGCGTGCGCACGTTTCTGTTGAACATCCTTGTTGCGAAACCCTGTATTTTTGTATGTTTTTTGGACTCTCGATTTTGGATTCCCTCCGAAACCGAAGGTTTGGAAGGATTTCGGCGTACGCAGGCGACGACGCGCGCGCGTGCACCTCGTCACGTTTGTTGCCGAGGATTCTCGCGACGGCACTCGCGGGAGGGCGTTCGAATGATTTCGACATGCGCGCGAGCGAAGCCCGTGTGGCAGTATTTTTTTGTACATCTTGAACAACGTATGGTTTTCCTAAGATTTCGCCAGAATGCGCGCGTCAGTTTTCTTAGGGAATCAGTGTTGCGAAAGCCTGTCATTTTGTTTTTTGTGTGTGTTTCTTGGGAGCTCGATTTCGGAAGCCTTTCGAAACCGACTGATTTTGAAGAATTTCGGCATGTACGCGCGACGACGCGCGCGTTTGCACTTCGCCCAATTTTTGGCAAGGGGTTTTTGAACATTTATAATCTTTGATAAACGAGTTTGCGCGCATAGTATTTTTTGCAGAGGATGGCGGGGGGGTGGACACCGGTCCGGCTGGGATCGTATGAATCCACAGGTCGGGTGGACATTGGGTCAGAATCCGATGTGTTTTGCATCGGTTCCCGGGGGGTCTTCAACCTCGGGGGGGGAGGGTGGTAGAACCTTTGTTTGTTAGAAAGGATGTGGTTTCGTATATGTTGTGCACGCTGTCTTGTGCAACATCTGTTGTAATATCTGGGTTGTATAATCTACGTGGTAGAATCTATTTGGTGAAATGCATCTTGTGTACCCGATCTGGTACAAGTATATGCTGTGCTTTCTATGTGCAAGATATGCGGTGCAAGCCATGTGGTGCAATCTAGGTGGTTCAATCCATGTTGTGCAAGGCGTGTTGTGCAGTCTAAGCGGTGCAATCTATGTGGTGCAATCCACTTTGACCGTCTTGAAGCTGTCCTCTCCACTGCTCGTGCAAACATCCCACCAACCCACCCGCAACTTGGTTTGCAAAATCTCTTAAGAGCGTGACGGTGGGTACCACATGGCACTTGGCAACAACAGCGATGCCGACGACGACAGCGACAAGGACGATGACGACGCCGCCGACAACGACTACGACGACACCGACGACGTCTCCAACGACTTCGACGACGCCGACAACGACGACGACGACGACGACGACACCGACGACGACGACGACACCGACGCCTACGACGACGACGATGATAACGACGACGACGATGACGACGCCGACGACGACGATAACGACGACACCGACGACGACGACGTCAACGACGCCGACGACGACGACGACGACGATGACGACGGCGGCGACGACGACGACGCCGACGTCGACGACGACGAAGACGACAACGACGCCGACGCCGACGACGACGACGAAGACGACGACGACGTCGCCAACGAAGACAACGAGGAAGGAGGGAGGACGACGACGGCGACAGCGACGACAACGACGAGGGAGGAGGGAGGACGGCGACGACGCGAACGACGACGAAGGAGGAAGGACGGCGCCGCCGACGACGACAACGACGAGGGAGGAGGGAAGACGACGACGACGACAACGACGAGGACGACAACGACGACGGCGACGAAATAGGAGGGACGACGACGAGACGCCGACGACGGACGACGACGACGACGAGGGAGGAGAAGGAAGGACGACCACGCGACAACGACGACGAAAACGACCACGACGCCAAAGAGGACGACGACGACGAACACGAGGAAAGACAGAGGACGACGTAGGCGACGACGACGACGACGACGCGGGAGGAGGGAGGACGGCGACGACGACGACGACGACGCAAGATCGCGCGCGCACGCTTTTGTTGAAAATCCGTGTTGCGAAACCTTGTGTTATTGTAAGTTTTTTGGACGCGCGATTTCGAAATCCTTCCGAAACCGATGGATTTTGAAGGATTTCGGCGTACGCGCGCGACGACGCGCGCTTCTGCACTTCGTCCCGTTGTTTGCAGAGGATTCTCGCGACGGCACACGCGCAAGGGCGTTCGACAGATTTCGACATGCGCGCGCGCGACGCCCGTTTGGTAGCATTTTGTGAAAATCTTGAAAACCTATGGTTTTCTTAAGATTTCGCAAGAGCTCGCGCGGAAGCTTTTTTAGCAAATCAGTGTTGCGAAACCCTGTGTTTTTTGTATGTTTGTTTTGGAAACTCGATTGCGAAATCCTTCCGGCACCGAAGGTTTTTGAAGGATTTCGGCATGCGCGCGCGACGACGCGCGCGTGTGCACTTCGTCCCATTTGTTGCAAGGGATTCTTGAAAAATGTTAGGCAAGAACAAAAAATGTCACCGCATCGTTTTTTTACTAGGGAACCTCAGGGGGGGGATAACGGTTTGGCTGGGATGATATGATTTCATATTTAGGATGGACGAGTGTGCAGAATATATATATATATATATATATATGAAATTATATTATCCCAGGTGGAGGCGTTAAGTCCGGGGGGGTAGAGTCTATTCTCTATTCAGAAGGGAGAATTCACTTGCCGAACTGAAAGTTGTCAACTCCACTGCTCGCGCAATCATCCCACCCACCCACCCGCAACTTGGTTTGCAAAACCCATGCGGGACCGAGCACAGATATCGCTCTGGGGTCGTCTTGGAGCCCTCGGGGGCGTCTCAAGAGCGCCCCAAGAAGGCCAGAGAAGCAAGACGGCCGACGACGACGACGGCGGCGACGACGACGACGCCGAAGCCGACGACGACGAAGACGACGACGCCGACGCCGACGACGACGACGAAGACGACGACGACGTCGCCAACGAAGACGACGACGAGGGAGGAGGGAGGACGAAGACGGCGACAACGACGACAACGAAACGACGACAACGACGACAACGAGGGAGGAGGGAGGACGGCGACGACGCGAACGACGAAGAAGGAGGAAGGATGGCGGCGCCGACGACGACAACGACGAGGGAGGAGGGAAGACGACGACGAGACGACGACGACAACGACGACGACGACGGCGACGAAATAGGAAGGACGACGACGAGACGCCGACGACGGACGACGACGACGACGAGGGAGGAGGAGGAAGGACGACCATGGCGACAACGACGACGAAAACGACCACGACGCCAAAGAGGACGACGACGACGAACACGAGGAAAGACAGAGGACAACGTAGGCGACGACGACGATGACGCGGGAGGAGGGAGGACGGCGACGACGACGACGACGACGACAACGACGCCGCAAGAGCGCGCGCGCACGCTTTTGTTGAAAATCCGTGTTGCGAAACCTTGTGTTATTGTATGTTTTTTGGACGCGCGAGTTTGAAATCCTTCCGAAACCGATGGATTTTGAAGGATTTCGGCGTACGCGCGCGACGCGCGCGACGACGCGCGCGTCTGCACTTCGTCCCATTTTTTGCAGAGGATTCTCGCGACGGCACACGCGCAAGGGCGTTCGACAGATTTCGACATGCGCGCGCGAAGCCCGTTTGGTAGCATTTTGTGAAGATGTTGAAAAGCCTTTGATTTTCTTAAGATTTCGCAAGAGCTCGCGCGTAAGCTTTTTTAGCAAATCAGTGTTGCGAAACCCTGTGTGTTTGCATGTTTTTTGGAAGCTCGATTGCGAAATCCTTCCGGCACCGGAAATTTTTGAAGGATTTCGGCATGCGCGCGCGACGACGCGCGCGTGTGCATTTCGTCATTTGTTTTGCAAGGGATTCGCGAAACAGTTTTATGTTAGAGCAACACATGCCACCGCATAGGGTTTCTTTACCAGGGAACCTCACAGGGGGGGATACCGGTTGGCCTGGGACACTATGATTTCATATTTTGGATGGACATGTGGTCAGAATCATGTGTGATTTACAAACCCGAAGGGGGGGCGATAACGCGAGGGGGGGTAGAGTCTAGTCTCTTTTTGGGAAGGAGAATTGTTTTTTACCAATGATTTGACACATCCCGTGCTCTTGCAAACACCCCACCCACCCACCCGCAACTTGGTTTGCAAAACTTCTTAAGACCGACTACGACGACGACGACGAATACGACGACACCAACGACGTCTCCGACGACTTCGACGACGACGACGACGCCGACATCGACGACGACGACGAAGACGACGACGACGACGTCGCCATCGAAGACGACGAGGGAGGAGGGAGGACGACGACGGCGACAACGACGACAACGACGACAACGACGAGGGAGGAGGGAGGACGGCGACGACGCGAACGACGAAGAAGGAGGAAGGACGGCGACGCCGATGACGACAACGACGAGGGAGGAGGGAAGACGACGACGACAACGACGACGACGACGACGACGACGACGACGGCGACAAAATAGGAAGGACGACGACGAGACGCCGACGACGGACGACGACGACGACGACGAGGGAGGAGGAGGAAGGACGACCACGGCGACAGCGACGACGGAAACGACCACGGCGCCAAAGAGGACGACGACGACGAACACGAGGAAAGACAGAGGACGACGTAGGCGACGACGACGACGTCGGAGGAGGGAGGACGGCGACGACGACGACGACGACGACGCAAGAGCGCGCGCGCACGCTTTTGTTGAACATCCGTGTTGCGAAACGTTGTGTTTTTGTAGGTTTTTTGGACACACGATTTTGAAATTCTTCCGAAACCGATGGGTTGTGAAGGATTTCGGCATACGCGCGCGGGGACGCGCGCGTCTGCACTTCGTTCCAGTTTTTTGCAGAGGATTCTCGCGACGGCACACGCGCAAGGGCGTTCGACAGATTTCGACATGCGCGCGCGCGAAGCCCGTTTGGTAGCATTTTGTGAAAATCTTGAAAAGCCAATGGTTTTCTTAAGATTTCGCAAGAGCTCGCGCGTAAGCTTTTTTAGCAAATCAGTGTTGCGAAACCATGTGTTGTTGTATGTATTTTTGGAAACTCGATTGCGGAATCCTTCCGACACCGGGGGTTTTTGAAGGATTCCGGCATGCGCGCGCGACGACGCGCGCGTGTGCACTTCGCCCCATGTTTTGCAAGGGATGCGCGAACAAGTCTTATGCTAGAGCAAAACGTGTCACCGCATAGTGATTTTTACAAGGGAACCTCAGGGGGGCCGATCCCGGCCCTTCTAGGATAGTGTAAATTCATATTTAGGATGGACATGTGGTCATAATCATATTTGATTTACATACCCGAAAGGGGGGCGGCGAACGCCGAGGGGGGGGGTGAGTCTGTTCTCTTTTTAGAAAAGAGAACTGACTACCCTGCACCGCGCTTGACCACCTCCACTGCTCGCGCAAACATCCCACCCACCCACCCGCAACTTGGTTTGCAAAATCTCTTGAGACCGTGACGGTGGGTACCAAATGGCACTTGGCAACGACAGCGACGCCGACGACGACAGCGACAACGACGACGACGACGCCGACAACGACTACGACGACATCGACGACGTCTCCGGCGACTTCGACGACGCCGACAACGACGACGACGACGACACCGACGACGACGACGACGACGCCGACGCCGACGTCGACGACGATGACAACGACGACGACGATGATGACGCCGACGACGACGACGACGACACCGACGACGACGACGACGACGACGTCAACGACGCCGGCGACGACGACGGCGACGTCAACGACGCCGGCGACGACGACGACGTCGGCGGCGACGACGACGCCGACGTCGACGACGACGAAGACGACGACGACGCCGACGCTGACGACGACGAAGACGACGACAACGACGACACCGACGACGTCTCCAACGACTTCGACGACGTCGACAACGACGACGACGACGACGACGACGACGACACCGACGACGACGACGACGACGCCGACGCCGACGACGACGACGATGACATCGACTACGACGATGACGACGCCGACGACGACGACGACACCGACGACGACGACGACGTCAACGACGCCGGCGACGACGACGACGACGTCGGCGACGACGACGACGCCGACGTCGACGACGACGACGCCGACGACGACGACGAAGACGACGACGACGTCGCCAATGAAGACGACGACGAGGGAGGAGAGAGGACGACGACGGCGACACCGACGACAACGACGACAACGACGAGGGAGGAGGGAGGACGGCGACGACGCGAACGACGAAGAAGGAGGAAGGACGGCGATTCCGACGACGACTGCGACGAGGGACGAGGGAGGAGGGGAGACGACGACGACGACAACGACGACGACGACGACGACGGCGACGAAATAGGAGGGACGACGACGAGACGCCGACGACGGACGACGACGACGAGGGAGGAGGAGGAAGGACGACCACGGCCACAACGACGACGGAAACGATGACGACGCCAAAGAGGACGACGACGACGAACACGATGAAAGACATAGGACGACGAGGGCGACGACGACGACGCGGGAGGAGGGAGGACGGCGACGACGACGACGACGACGACGATGACGACGCCGCAAGAGCGCGCGCGCACGCTTTTGTTGAAAATCCGTGTTGCGAAACCTTTTAGGTTTTTTGGACACTCGATTTGGACATCCTTCCGAAACAGATGGGTTTTGAAGGATTCCGGCATACGCGCGCGACGACGCGCGCGTCTGCACTTCGTTTGGTTTTTGCAGAGGGTTCTCGCGACGGCACACACGCAAGGGCGTTCGACAGATTTCGACATGCGCGCGCGAAGCCCTTTTGGTAGCATTCTGTGAAAATTTTGAAAAATCTATAGTTTTCTCAAGATTTCGCAAGAGCTCTTAGCAAATCAGTGTTGCGAAATCCTGTGTTTTTGTATGTATTTTTGGAAACACGATTGCGAAATCCTTCCGGCACCGGAGGTTTCTGAAGGATTTCGGCATACGCGCGCGGCATGCGCGCGCGACGACGCGCGCGTGTGCACTTGGCCCCGTTTTTTTGCAAGGGATTCGCGACCAAGTCTTATTTTAGAACAAAAGATGTCCCCGCGTATCGTCTTTTGCAAGGGAACCTCAGGGGGGCCGATCCCGGCCCCTCTGGGATAGTGTACATTCATATTTAGGAAGGACATGTGGTCATAATCAGATTTGATTTACATACCCGAAAGGGGGGCGGCGAACGCCGAGGGGGGGGGGTAGAGTCTGTTCTCTTTCTAGAAAGGAGAACTGACTACCCTGCACCGCGCTTGACCACCTCCACTGCTCGCGCAAACATCCCACCCACCCACCCGCAACTTGGTTTGCAAAATCTCTTGAGACCGTGACGGTGGGTACCAAATGGCACTTGGCAACGACAGCGACGCCGACGACGACAGCGACAACGACGACGACGACGCCGCAGACACCGATTACGACGACACCGACGACGTCTCCAACGACTTTGGCGACGACGACGACGACGACGACGACACCGACGACGACGACGACGACGACGCCGACGACGACGACGACGACGACGATCACAACGCCGACGACGACGACGCCGACGACGACGACGCCGACGACGACGACGACGCCGGCGACGACGACGAAGACGACGACGAGGGAAGAGGGAGGACGACGACGGTGACAACGTCGACGACGACGAGGGAGGAGGGAGGACGGCGACGACGCGAACGACGAAGAAGGAGGGAGGATGGCGACGCCGACGACGACGACGACGAGGGAGGAGGGAACACGACGACGACGACGACGACGACGACGACGGCGACGAAATAGGAGGGACGACGACGAGACGCCGACGACGGACGACGACGACGACAAGAAAGGAGGGAGGACGACCACGGCGACAACGACGACGGAAACGATGACGACGCCAAAGAGGACGACGACGACGACGACGACGACGACGACGAGGCAAGACAGAGGGCGTCGACGGCGACGACGTCGACGACGAGGGAGGAGGGAGGACGGCGACGACGCTGACGACGCAAGAGCGCGCGTTCACGCTTTTGTTGAAAATCCGTGTTGCGAAACCTTGTGTTTGTGTATGTTCCTTGGACACTCGATTTGGACATCCTTCCGAAACCGATGCTTTTTGAAGGATTCTGGCATGCGCGCGCGACGACGCGCGCGTGCGCATGTCGTCACATTTGTTGCAAAGGATTTGAAAACTTGTGAGTTTTGATGACCGAGGATGTGCGCATAGTATTCTTTGCAGACGGTGGCGGGGGGGTCGATACCGGCCTGGCTCGGATAGTATGTATTCACCGGTAGGATGGACATTGGGTCAGAATCCTATGTGTTTTGCATAGGTTCCCAGGGGTCCTTAAACCGGGGGGGAGGGTGGTAGAGCCTATTTTTTTTTTTAGGGGAATCTATGTTGTGCGCCCTGCATGGTGCAATCTAGGTGGCGTGATATACGTGGTGCAAAATCCGCCGATCCGGCGTGTGAATTTCAAAGGCCTTCAGAACAGCCTGAGCCTCAATTCCTGAGCTGCAGCTCTACTGGGGGGTGGGTGCCGGGGTGGCTCTGCTGGGGTAGGGGGGGTCGATTTATTTTCCGGGGCGGAATCGAAGCTCCAGCTCACTTCGGGACGGCCCCCTCGCCCAGGAGGGCCCCACGATGGGCCAAGAGGGCCCCGAGTCGCCGAACGATCGCTACATAACGCCCAAGATGTCCCCAAGACGGCTCCAGAAGAACTCCAAGATGCCTTCAGAAGCCCTGAAAAGGCTTCCCAAAGAAGGCCCGAAAAGCAAAAAGTGTCCCATTCCCTAGGGGAAGCGCACGATTTTAGCATATTCGCCTATTGGGCCTTCAGAGCGTCGCAGACGCCCCAAGAGTCCCAAAACGGCCTAAGAAGCCGCCAAGAGGACTCCAAGACGGCCCAGGAAGGGCCCAAGATGGCCCAGGAGGCCCCCGGAAAGGCCCAAGAAGGCCCCAGGACCGGCCCAAGAGGCGCCTGAGAAGGCGCCAAGACGGCGGAAGAAATACCGAAGACGGCCCAGGAAGCCCCCCAGAGGCCCCCAAGAGGCCTGAAGAGGCCCCAAGACGCTCCCAACTGGGTCCGAAGAGGCCCCCTGAAGCCCCCTAAAGGCCCCCACGAGTTTCAAAAAATGCATCCAATGCGCCTTCTGGAGGCCTCCAAGCTGCCTCCAAGACTCCCCCCGAGAAGCCCCAACCCGGCTCCAATACTTACAGCGCTTACGTCTGGACACAAACGTTGTAATACAAAAGGTTATTCCACGTTTTCACATCTTCTCCCGTCTTCGGTGTTCCTCACATCCATGATCTCACGAGGGCCCGCAGAGGACCGCGCGAAGGCCCCAGAGACCCCGAAAACACCATGGTTCCCAGCAGAGACCGGTGATGCACAAGGCTCCACAAAGAACTGTGACGCAGACAGCTCTAGCACAAAGCTTTTCAGAGAGTGCGCCAAATCGGCGAGGTGTCAACCCAAAGAGGGCCAACACCTGGCCCCAAAGACGCTTTCCAACAACCGCCGAAAATCTTCAACAACCGCCGAAAATCTCCTCATCCTCGTCATGCTCCTCCTTCTATCCTGCTACTCCTGCCCCTCCCCCCCCACCCCCCTCCACCTCATCATGATCCTCCTCCTCCTCATCCTACCCCGTTGCCTCCATTCCCACTCCTCATCATCATCCTCACCGCTCGCCGTCGTCGCCAGTCATCACCGCCATCGCGCGCTTCCGGCAGCAACGGAAGCGCCCCGGATCGGCGGCACTGGCCAGAGGCCACTACAATATGGTGTGCACTACATGTTTTGCGATCTATGTGGTGCAGGCCATGTGGTGCAAACTATGCGGTGCAATCTGAACTGTGCTATCTATCCGGTGCAATATATGTGGTGCAGTTGCTTTTAACAAACGAATTGACACATCCCAGGCTCTTGCAAACATCCCACCCACCCACCCACAACTGGGTTTGCAAAACCCATGCGGTGGCGATTGCGATGCATGCTTGGCGTTGGCAGGTGCATCTCTGCGGCCGCGCCAACCCAAACACGCGCGCGCAGCGGCCAGCTAGTTTGGCGCGACCGACGCGGCCGCGGTGGCGTTGACCGCTGGGCACATCCCAGCGGGCACTTCACTGCGAGTCGGCGAATTGGGCGGACGCGGTATCATGGCAACGTCGACAACGGTAGACACGATGGTGATAGTAGCGATGCTGGTGACGATGTTGGCAACGACGAAGGCGCGGCCAGCGTGGGCGCCGATGCTGATCACGCCGACGACGAATGACGACGTCCTCGCGTCGGTGATGACGGGGTTGGACAGAATTCGACATGCGCGCGCGGCCGACGCGGGAGAGTGGCCCGCATGGTATCGTTTGACAAGGGTCGTGCCCCCCCCCCAGCACGCGCGCAAGGGCGTGCAAATGATGTCGGCATGCGGCGCGAGAGGCCCGCTTGGCAGAATGCCATGAACATGTTGAACCAACTATGGTTGCCCAGAGTTCGCAAGAGCGCGAGCGCACGTTTTGTGAAAACTGATGTTGCGAAACCATGTGGTTTTGTATGTTTGTTTGGACACTCGGTTTTGAGATCGCTACGACACCGAAAGTTTCTGATGTATTGCGGCATGCGCGCGCGACGACGCGCGCGCGTGCTCTTCGTCCCGTGTTTTTTATTATTATTATTATTTTGTTTGCAGAGGGTTTTCGAGACGGCACGCGTGCAAGGGCCTTCGAACGATTTCGACATGCACGCGCGTGGAGCCCGTGTGGTGACATGTTCTGACAATGTTGAAAAAACCAACGGGGAATGTTGAGCAACCAATGGTTTCTTACGAATTCGCAAAAACCCGCGCGCAAATTTGTTTGAAACCCCGCGTTGCGAAACCGCGTGTGTGTTTATATGCCGTTTGGACACTCGGTTTTGAATTCCGTACGACACCGAAGGTTTATAAGTGATTTCGGCACGCGCGCGCGACGACGCGCGCGTGTGGCGCGTGTGCTTTGCGTCGCATGTTTCGCTGTATTTTTTGAACATACAAAAACATGTTAAACGAATGCGCGCTCATAGTTTGTTTTGGCAGAGGATGGCAGGGGGGCGATACCGCCCCCCCTGGGATATTGCAAACTCATGTTTAGGATGGGCGATGGGGACGAGTCGTATGTAAATTGCAACAGGAAAAAAGGGAGGTCATAATCCCAGGGGGGGGAAAATTCATTTGTTGTTTAGACAATCGGGGGCGGAAAAGAGGGGGGTGATGACTAGGGGGGGGGGATATCATGGCGGGGGCCATGATCTTTCCCCAGATCTCATGGCGCCTCTGCTTATTTCATTACGTCCCTGGCCCCCCCGCTGGGCCGTGCACATGCCGCCGGTCATGATTTGCGCCCCCCCCTCTTGGACACCCCCCTCTTGGCCGCTCCCGAGACAAGAGAACTTGTATTGCGCAATCTAGGGCGGCGACGACGCGGCGCGACGGGGCGGCCACGGCGGCCGCATAGCCGCCAAACCCCGAAGACAGGGCCCAGACGACGAGGCGGCGACGAGGCGGCGACGGGGCGGCCACGGCGGCCACATAGCCGCTAGACCGAGCACACGACCCAGACGACGGGCGGCGACGAGGCGGCGACGGGCGACGGGGCGACGACGGCGGCCACACAGCCGCCAGACCGAAGTCACGGCCCAGTTTCTCAGAGCAGAGGTAACAACCCCTATGTGCAAGCACTGTTTGTTGAACAAATATTGCGAATTCTGGGGTTTGTGCCTGTTTGTTTGTGTCTCCCTGGTCCCCCTGATCGCAGGCAGCTGTTCTTGCCCAATCCCCGAGCTGCGCCCGAAACGTTTTGGCCGCTCAGAAAACGGGGGAAACTTTGGGATACACCCCGAGGGGGCTATTCGGACGCACCCCTATCGAGGACGGATGCCCCCCCTCCATCGTACATCCCGCGGTTGGGCCCCAAAATTCTTGGTGCAGTCGAAGACCGCCCAAAGCCTGAGATAGGGGTCGACACATCCCCTGCTACTTGAGCCAGGGAGGGCAGCTGTTGTCTCGACTGGCCCCGCTCGACGCCCGCCCTCCCCTCACGCGGCCGGCCGCTGCTGCCTGGCCGCACCGCCCTGGCCGCCCGTCGGAGCTCGTGCCCCCGAGCTGGACATAGGACTCCACGATGGGCTCCGGACGCACAGCTCGAGTAGGATTAAGTCGGGCCTGTCCCTCCACAGGAGGAGTATTCAAAAATAGTCGAAAGATGGTCTGGGGACGATCTTTTGACCATTTTTGAGTATTTTAAGGCATTGTTTGACTATTTTTTATTTTCGTCCAAAATCCCCCTGTAGGGGGACAGGCCCGACTTGAGAGTAGGAGGTCGACTGCAGAAGTCATTCGGCGGCGAGCGACTGGGGGAAGCGAGAAGGAGAAGGCCCTCCCAGAAGATGGCAGGACCTCTCAGAAGCCCTCCGGCCTTCCGAGAGGCTTTCTGTGCTGTCGGTGGAGGCCTCGAAAGTTCCTCGGTAGGCCGGGGGGCTTCCGAGCCTTCTGAGAAGGCCCGCCCCTTTCTCATTTCCCCCCAGGCTCGCCGCCGACTGCAGAATCGAATTCAATGTACCCCAGAAGCTGTGTTTGTTTTTCGAGTCTGCGAGGACATGTGCATACTTTGCGCAGGTGTCCCGTGTATTCGACGACCATGTCAGTGTTGGGGTAAATCGGTTCCGTCGTCGATCTCCTATTCGAGCAGTGTAGTAGTGCGTCCTTCTGCCTCCCGTCACAGCAGCTCCGCCCCAGCGGCTCTCGGCCCCCGGATCTGCCTCTGGCGGGGCCGCTCGCTCGGCACAGCGGTGGCGGCGCTGCCCGTCGCGCTCCGCGAAGACGCTCCCCGACGGCCTCTGCCCCTGGGCCTCTCGGGGCCCCTCTCCCTGGCGGGCTGGAGATCTGGGCCTCGGGCGGCGGCGTGGGATGGGAGCTGCTGCCGTCGGGGGGCCTGCGGTGCCCCAGCACCGGCTCCGGCCAGCAGGAAGGTCGGGCAGCTTCGAGGTCCTGGGGTCGGGCAGGGTTTTGCTGGTGTGTCGGCCTCAGGGGGCCGTTCTCGGGCCCCCGGGGGCCGTGAAAGTCGGATCCGGAGTGGCGAACTGCACCAGATGGACCCCCTGAGGGTGCGTGGACCGATCTGGAGACCGATCATCTGGCAGTGCAGACCTCCTGGCTGCCTCCAAGTCCGAGTGCGGTCGGGGACTTTGGGATAGCGCGTCGCTCCGCCAGTTCTGGCCCACCTCGCTTCGGGGCGCGACATGCTATCCACTTCCTGGCCCCCAAGCGTCAACGTCCCGAGCTGTTCCCAGCCTCCCGGTCCGCGGAGCAGAGCGACACGCTATCCGCTCGCAGGGCGTAGCGTGTCGCCAGGGCCGCCGCCGCGACACGCTACGCACTAGTTCCTGACCGTAGATGGGAACGGAGGATCGCGCCGCACCGCTGACGCATTGCAGATGTGACTCGATGTGGGGCCCGATTTTCTCCGCGTTGCCGATGCACTGCCGATGCGGCGCGATCCGCCGACCCCAACTACTCGGGCCCTACTCCAAATCCCTTCTACATCGTCCCCTGGGTCTGGTTTATTAAGGCGCCTTTGTTGTAACTGGAGGGGGGTCCGGTTTATTAGGGCGCTTCCCTTGGATTGGGGCTTAGGGGGTCCCGTTTATTAAGGCGCCCCGTCGAAGAAGGGGGTCCAGAATATTAAGTCGCATTTGGAGGGGGGACGGTCTTTTAAGAGGGGGTCGATTAATACGGGAGTTGGAGTATCTAGGAAGCTTTTCCCAGCGAGATCGGCAGCTGGGCCCGCCAGAAGCAGCTGGCCCCGCTCTTCCCCAGACCTCCCCACGGTTGTTTTTTTTCAACCGCGGCGATTCCTGAGATCCCAGCGTCGCAATCGGGCAATGCTGCCCTTTGTCGGGCCCTGGGTCCGCACGGATCGAGCTGGTCAGAAAAATGCGGCCGAACGAGGGGGGCCAGGGCTCCAGTTCAGTTTTCGCACTGCCGTCGTATTTTCTCTCGTGACGTCGGATCTCATGGTTTCCCCCTGCCGCCCGGGGTCGCGTTCGAGACCCAGGACAAGCAAAGACCCTCCAGGACTCAAAGCTACGCCTGGGGAGCGGGCCGGAGGAGGAGGGAGCAGGAGGAGGAGGAGGAGGAGGAGGAGGAGGAGGAGGAGGAGGAGGAGGATAATGGGGAGGAGGAATGGGAGGAGGAGGAGGGAGGAGGAGGAGGAGGAGGAGGAGGAGGAGAGGAGGAGGAGGAGGAGGAGGAGGAGAGGAGGGGAGGGAGGGAGGGAGGGAGGGAGGGAGGAGGGAGGGGGAGGGAGGGAGGGAGGGAGGGAGGGAGGGAGGAGGGAGGGAGGGAGGGAGGGAGGGAGGGAGGGGGGAGGGAGAGGAGGAGGAGGAGGAGGGAGGAGGAGAAGGAGAAGGATAATGGGGAGGAGGAGGAGGAGGAGGAGGAGGAGGAGGAGGAGGAGGGAGCCCTGGGGCCGCGAACTGAAGCATGCACCTCTGAGGCTGTCTGGGTCCAGCAGGCAATTCCGAGGTGGGGGGGTCACATTTGGGGCGCAGCTGCCCTGCTACGCCCGCGTTGAAACGCAACGCGTGCCGTGTTCGAGACGTCCGTGTCAACGCTCTGCGTGTCGGCCCAAAGTATTGGCCCTCGTTATGTGGGGAGCGCATCGCGCCAGATCTACGCTTTCAGTCTGCGTGTTGAGCTCCGTGACAGCACGCTGCGTGCTGCGCGCTGCGCGTCGGGGAGGCTCAGCACTCGGGGGTGGGTCGCCAGCTCTGAGGTTCGAGGACGGAGGATCGAGGAGTCTTTTGGACGACCTCGGGCGGGTCGTCGCGCTGTCTGGCGGGGCTCGGGGGGTGTCATGTCTACGAGGAGGTGGCGGCCCGCCAGCGGCGACCCCCCGGGGCGCTGCCTGAGTCTACTGCCGGGGTCGCCCAGCCCGCTAGGGGTCTGGGCCCTTCGGCCGTGCTTTTTCAACTCGGCGGCGCGCCCCCAGGGAGCGGGGGCAGGTCGGGGCTCAAAAAGACGGGGGTCAGTGACAGGGGGTCCGTCAGAGCGCCGGATCTCGCAGGATCCTGCAGGGCCAGGGCTGCTCCGACCCGGTTCTCAGGAGCCCTCCGGCCTTCTCAGGAGCCGCCTGCGCCTTCGGAGGAGGCTCAGAAGAGTCCTCCGAAGCCCCGAGGCCTTCCGAGCCCTCTGACAGGGCCCGCCCTCCCTCTGCATTCCCCCGTGGGCTCGCCGCCGACCTCCAGCCGTGCTTTTTCTAGGGGGCCACAAGCGAACCCTACCCCTACCTCCCACGATTTCTGAGGGGGAGGGTGGGGTTCATGTCGGTCGGGAGCTCCCGAGCGAAGCGAGCCCCACTCTCCCCCTCAGAGTCGTGGGGGATATGGGGTAGGGTTCGCAGGTGGCCCCCTGTTGTCAATAGAATTCCGAATCCACGACCGCGCCTGCCCTGTACGCCGGCGGCGCGCAGAGGGGGAGGGTCTCGTGGTGAGGGGCGCACCCTTCTGGGGTCCGGAGGGCCCTCCCCCCGGGCGGCCTCGCAGAGGCCGCTCCCCCCTCCCCCAGAGGCCTTCTTGTCAGGAGCGAAACAGGGACGTACACGTACGTGAATCCACGTTGGGTTTCGAGAGTGTGCCTTTGCGCGAATGTGCGAAACACGCGGACGGCCTCGCGGATCGAGGGGCCGTGTTCGTGCACATGGTTGGGCGCGTACGCCTTTTTGTGGGCTCCCTGTTCTTGGAGCCCCCCCCCCACGGGCGGCCTCTCAGAGGCCGATCACAGAGGTTAAATCGGGCCTGTCCCTCTACAGGGGGAAGGTGCAAAGGTGGTAAAACAAATAGTGGGGGACGATGTTGTGAGTATGTGTTGATCTTTTTGGAGTATGTTTTGGGGTATTTCTGAGTTTTCGTCCCAAATCCCCTGTATGGGGTACAGGCCCGACCTAACCCAGAGGCCTTCTTGGAGTCCTCCGGCTCCTGCCAGGCATCGGGCAAACAATTCTTTACATGAACATGCAAAGTTGTCAAGAGGTCGTGATTTCTCGGATCGGTGATGGAGCCCCCAAGGGGTCCAGCGCCGATCCAAGAAATCAGCGCGGACCTTCGGAAGTTCACGTTGATGCCATTCATCACTCCTCGAAAGAAGCCCCCACCTTCGTAGAAGAAGGCTCTCCCCTCACCACGCCCCCATCCGCGCGCCGCCCTTGGCGGTCTTCCTGCTTGCGTGCATGGTGCACCCGAGGCGCCTCGTTCGACCCATCCGCTTGCATCCCTGGTTGCGCCTGCCCTGGGCTGGACCCAGGCCAGCGCAGTGCACCAGAGGGGCCGTACTGGGCCCATCCCCATCCCCAGCAGCACTCTCCTGGAGGCTCTGCGCCCGATAGCTCGGGCGTCGCAGCCGCGCGGAAAGAGAGGCCGCAAGGACCGCTGGGCCACGGGCAAGGGGGGGGACGGTTCGTGGGGGGGGGCAGCGAGGGCTGCGGAAAAGGGCCCTCCCTTCAGGGCCCCTGCAGGGGCCCTTTAGGGCCCCAAGGGGCGCCTGCAGGGCCCGAAGAGGTCACATTTCTCCCCCCCCCCCTCCATTTATCGCCCTCCAGTGAGCGTTGCCCAAGACAGGCACATCGAAAATGCTTACATGTGCAGGGTGGACCGCGCTGACTTCGGCCAGACCTGGCTCCGCGGAGTGGTCCAACACCCTCGCGTTCCCCGCCCTAGCCCCTCCGAACAGTGGCGACATCGAACAGTTGTGCCCGCGCGCACGTGCAAACTCAGACGGCCCTGCTAGTGGCACGAGGGTCGAGAACAGCCCTACTGTTGGAGTGCAGGGCTCGAGCGAAGCGTTGTGTTGGCGATTTCGTGGGCCGTTTTCACTTCGATTGATTTTGTTCAGCAGCAAAGGCCGAACGAAGACACATCGGAGGAAGCGAGAGCAACACGCAAACGCGAAACGCTAGTTTTAGCTCGAGCTCTTCTGTTTTTTCTGCCCGGCCCTCCACCTTGGAGTGCTCTTCGCTCGGGGCACCTCCATGCGGTCTTGGGGCATTCGGCGAGGCGACCGCTGGTTTCGCCGACGGCTGGTTTCGCCAGGCTGGTTTCTCCCGGCTGGTTTCGCCCGGCTGGTTTCGCCGCCCAGCGAAACCAGCTCTGTCGGCGAAGCCAGCTGCCGTCGGCGAAACCAGCTGCCGTCGGCGAAACGAGTTGCCATCGGCAAAACTGCCCGACCCGACCCGGCCGCTAGGGTCCGCCCGCCCGACCCGACCCGCCCGTTTGGGTTTTTCGCGTGCTCGGTCGAGTGCGCCCCACACTTGCTCTAAAGTGAGCTGCGTGTTGCATGTGAGTGGGAACGAGCATGCATCCGCGGCTGCTTGGCTCAAAGCGGCCGGCCGCCCACATCTGACTACACCTCAGCGCGAGGTGTATTATTTGCCATTGATACCAAAACTGCTTGAGATGGCTCGTTTCCCACTACTGCGACTATCGTTGCTACGGTACAACGGAGCGGGAGCTGGGCTTCGCCTACGGCGAACCTGAAATCCACCCACCTACTCCAATTCGAAACGTGTTCGAATACATAATGCTTGGAAGCATGCGATACGACATTGTGCCGCCTCCACCCCCACGCAGGCTTACGACCACATGCCGCGAACTCGAACCAACTACTTCCGACTACGACCTGAGAGGCCATTGGGTGGGTATTTTTACCTTTGGGCTTACATGGGTCGCTATCGGGCGCGCGGTAGGACATATGCGTGGCGGAGGCGACACAAGAACGACCGGCCCCCATTGGGACCCGTCCGGTCAAGTACGTTTCCGCGAATTCGTCCGCGACGTGCATGCCTGGATCAACGTGAAAACAGGCAATATGACGCCCTCCCAACAAGCGGCAGCTTCGCAGCGAGGCTTGGGGGGCCTCGCACGGACCATAGCCATGAGAGTTCCCCCAGCAGTTATCAATTTCGGCGTTCACATAGGTGGCCGCCATACTGATGGCGTCACCTACATCATGTTCCTCTTCAGTACGATGTTCGAGAGACTAGAAGAGGAACGCCAACTCAACTCTGGTACAGCTCTCATTGGCTTCCGAATCCATGCGGGAGAACGGGTCGACCAGACTTTGGCACGCTTCGGGATAGCCCGCGATGAAGCTGAAACGGCAGGCTCTAACATCCCCAACTTCCAAATTCTAACAGTTATTTTATTCAGAGCCCTTGGAGTGGGGACATCGCGTGCACAGCAAGTCCTACAGCCACTAAACCACCACATGCCGAGGGACCAGCAACAGTTTGACTCTCTACTTGAGCGCATGAGGTCATATGCTCACATTGCTGAGAGATCCCCTGGCAATATTGGTATTTTCAGTCACGGTCACCGAACCGAGACCTTCCATGTTGAGGCGAGAGCAGGGCAACCTGTTTATAACGTCTGGAATGACGATCCGCAACCAACAGAGACCACTACACTACTGGCTCAGAATGGTGATTCGGCTTCGGGGTCGCAAGACTCCTGGGCCAGGTTTCGGGGGCCGCCCGACGCGTTGGCCCCGACGCAAGCCACAGCCCTAATGGGCTCAGAGGGGGCAACCTGCTGAGTCCGACTTCGACTCCGGTACTGACGCCGACGCGTCTTCGGACGACGAGGCTACTGCCCTTGACTACCCCGATATGCCTACGTACCTCACGGAAGAACAAAGGGTGCCATGGTTAATCTTGGGATACCAGAAACATAAACGCAGGTGGAAGCGATCCATGAAGTAGCCAGTTCGTAAAGCACGGCGCATCGCCCGACGGGCACTCAAAGGAAAAAGGCGAGGGTCGAGGTAAGGGTAGAGGTAAGCGGAGGCGATTGCATGGCAGAGGCATGTCAGCATTCCTAGCATCCCTTACCGGGCCACAATAGGAATATAGATTCCGAGGCGCAGGCAGGAACCGTAGGCATACATCAGGAAAAGGTACGGGACGTCGGGGAAACCCGAAGGATGCCAACAGTAAAATTATGGAGTGTGACATATGCCATGGCACAGCACTTTCCCCGCGAATGCCTTCAGGGCGATGGGGGAGGCAGAGGTCCGTCGATACATCTGGCTCGAACTGACTTGGACATGAAGTGTGTTGACTGGGAGTCACTTTTGGCAGACCCTGCCGATAGCTCAGTTGCAGTTGTTAATTTCATGGCTGCCAGATATTTGAGTGCCAGTATGTCCCTCGAGAATGATGCCGACGGGCTGTTCGAGGAGGTATTTCACTGGCCACAGTGAGATCGATTTGGCAGACTGGCTGGGCGTACCCATCGCGGGGCAACCTGCTGATCTTGAATTTGTCGAGAACTTCCACATGCCCGCCGAAGGAGATGACGAAATGGCGGGGGCACCCGCGGATTCAGAAGCCACTATTCCTGCAGCAGAGGAGGAAACACAGTTGATGCCTTATCCTCGGGTCATTGGCAACCCGACAAACGTGGAATTGAGTGATGATGACCCTTTGCCGGGGAAGCCCGCGAGATGTCAGCGATCTGTCTGAGCGCATTCAGCGTGCGCTCGGCCGCGGCGAAGGATTTCAACATGCATTCGCACCTTCGCACCGCTCCATGAACCGCCAGGAGCGATCGGCAAGCCGCCAGTCCTGGAGACGCAGGTATCGCGCCGACGACGATGACGAACCATGGGAAGACGACGCACGTCTGGCACGTCGCGGTCGGGCCCGCAGTGGCTCGCCCGACCGTGCGCGCGCGCCCCAGCGGCGCTCGCTCTAGCGGCCTACAGCGCCCTCATCTTCCTGATGCGAGGGGGCCGAGGACCCCCCCCCCCCCCCCATGGAAGGTCAATAGATCTGGCGCCCCCCCGAGGGGGGGGCGTCTGCGGGGGCGCCCGCCTCCAGGGGGAGAACCGCACGAAGAATAGCCAGAAGACGAAATCCAGCGCCTTGCTGGCTACTCGGATGCTGGATTGGCTCGTCAGGACATCGACCCAGGTAGAATGCGACAATGGTTGGACAAGGGTTGGGCTGAGCACAATAATCGTCACTGGTATTCTCTTCGCAAGGTGGATCGAAATTTAACAGGCAAGGTTTTTCGCTAAAAAAGGACAGGGGCTGTCAAAACACAGGAAGCCCTTAATGAGCGCGCCATCTCCGAGGAACGGAAACTTCGCAGAGGCGATGTCTGCACGCGCTTCGAGCATGCCGACCACAGGCTCGGCTGCCCCAGGAGACGCCCATCAAGGAGCCCCAACTTCCGCAAGACACCGTGGGTCTGGTCCCACGGCGACGGTAGGGGTTACTGCACCGATCCAAACAAACACCATGCAACGAGCAGTTGACGGAAGGCGACTACTAACAAGCTACAACCCAAGAAATATCTCAATATATTCAGATATGGAAGAATCTTCCACCTGGTCTTTATTTAAAGATATCCAACCGCGATTATAATGCGGGGAAACCTGCTTCGCCCAAACCAGAAGAAGACGACCAGCAAGGATATGATGAAGCGGAAGATATGGCCGAAGCGGTAGACCCACAGCAGAAGCTCCTGCAGGGTTCGCCTCGGGCCGGATTACTCCGACGCCTTCTCCATTGTTACGGGCGTCGCTTACGATGCGGTGACCCCCGTTGATCCTAGGTGCATCGTCGCGAAAGACATGGATCTTTCCCCACAGAGATGGGTCGTCTATCGCGCTGGATCTGTAGGTTGGGTGATGATCAGAATTTCAAGAAGGCTTAGCTCTGACAAATATGACCTGACCGTGAAGGGACAGGCTACTATCGGAAATATGGCATTCAGAAAGCCTGATGGTGTGGACCTTAACTCCGGCAGAGGGCCCGTGCGATATGGGCCGTGGATCCGCAGGGGCAGCGCCGAAGGCACCTCCCCCAAAGCCGAAGACAGATCCACCTATTGATATTTCTCCACCCTCGGATTCGTCGAGTCAGTCTAAGTCGCTCGGACCTGACCAGCCCAGACCACCGCCTAAACAGAAGATAAAAAGCCCAGATGACCCCAATCCTGGAGATAGCAAGCAACAACGACCTGCGGGGCAACCTGCTGATCGACGTCGATCCAGGGTACCAGCAGTGGCCGCCGCAGCAGCTGCATTTCATGGCGCCGGCACCCCTACTCCGAAGGGCCCTGCGCCACGTCGCGGCCCTACAACTGGCCGGACACACAGGGCTGGCTGGGCGCCGACGCTGGATGGGGTCATCAAGGAATGCTTCCTCATCACGGCGTGGTGCCGATAAGAGGCCCTTGGGAACTGCATTGAAGGCATCAGGTGCAGCTCCCAATGACAAGAAGCGCGAGTCTTACAACGCCAACGAGAAGAAACGTCAGGATTTCGACATCAGTACCCCGCTAAGGGCCCCTCGGGCGCACAGGGGGCCCGCAGGCGCTGCCTCGTCATCGGCAGGCGCCCGCGCGCCTGCAGCATCGGCAGCAGATCAGAGTTATGCGGGGCAACCTGCTCTTGCTTTGAAAATGCCCGTTGGATGCCGACAGCGTTGGGGCTGTGTCCGCGCCGCCAGGCGAATGCAGATCAAACCGGCGTATCACCCCCGTAATGATGACGGGTCTGATCGATGCGCCGCGGTGGAATGCGACGTCCAGGGCGCCGCCGTGATTGCCGATCAGGACGCTCATGCGCGCCAGGTTGTACGTAATATCCTGCGTAGGCGCCTGGCGCTCACGTATCTGTCCGAGAAGACTGACTTGGTGGGGACCTTTAAAGCAGACAGAGCTGCTGGTCCAAATTTGACCTCTAAAAAGCAACGCCGCTGCTCATAATGGCTTTCTACTGCTACTCGTCGCAAACCATTTCGCCACAACTACCTCTCTGATCGGTTTCTAAGAGCAGTGCCGTTTTTCGACGGATTCGATGGGTGGGTGGAGCTCCCAGAACTGCTCAACAAGTGGCTACCTGAGGGATGCGATCGTTACCACCCCAAACACCTGGAGACTGTCCGGCGTTATCTCAGCAACCGCCATGGGCATATAAAGCACTGGCTGTGCTGAACTGGATTGACATGGTCGACAACGCTGGGATGCAGAAAACTCCGGATTCACTACTGAGATGTACGAGACATATTTCATACGCCGAAGTAATGGACACAGCAGTCCTGGGATACTATGCCCTGAATCACTGTATTTGTGGATGACGGATTTGACTCTTCCAGGTGCACCTCGTTATTTCATTTATGCTACCCAATGGGAAAAAACTCCCGGATATACTCCGCATCGGGCCGTCATGCCGCGCCGACGGTACCATCAAGAGAAAAGGCGGACAGTTTGTTCATGCTTGCCCATATTTACCGGGTGAAAACATAATGCGGTCCGGCCTGCGCGTCGACTCCGAAGTACTGATTATGGCTAGTCTGAAAAACTTGCTTCGTGATAGTATGGATATTTGGCGCTCAGCAAGTAATATTGTTATGTCGGCAGGCCAGAACGGCCGAATCCCTCCAGTGCACATCGCCCAGCTCATAGGCATTCTGCCCAACGGTAAGTGCAGGTATAACCGCGTGGGACATCTATGGATCAATCCCTTGTAGCTTTGGGACAACGATCAGAAATATCCGAGAAGTGATCTTTCCATCGAAGGTATGTACGAATTTCAAAATGATGGATCATCGTTGAAAGATTTGTTAATTCCAAAAACCCCCTTCAATTTGAAGTGTCCCGAACCGACGCCTATCCAAGAGGTCGAGTCCCCTCTGTATCTGTGCTGCAAGAAGGGTACCAAGCGGGGACACCTGCAGGGGAATCTGACGGATCATGGATTCAGGCCCAGAGTGCGGACGTGATTGGTGTGAAATAGTGGAATTACTCCCGCCGACATGCTGTGCGCCAGCGATCCGTGGCGTACCCAGACGCAGCAGCTGCCAGTACCCGCGGGGCAACCTGCGTCGTTTGCACCTATGAGCAGGGCCACAAATCCCCGTGGGACCCCACCGAGTGCTGGGAACACCAACAGCCTACAGGCAAGGCTCCAAAGCATTCGGATGGACCCGCAGCTCTACCAGACTTTGCAGGCGACATCGCCGCTCGCATCGCCGCGCCCACACGCGGGGCAACCTGCTTTCCCTGACCGCCATGCTGCGCAGAGGACCGAGAGTTTGGTTGGTCAGCAAGAGTGGATGTACTGTTGAATGCGCGAAGCCGCACAGAGCATGCGTCGGGGCGGCATCGACTTCCCTGGCGCTAGCTGGACGCCGCTTGGGAGTATGTCCCGGGCCCAAATCCATCACCAGACAACCCCAATAGGTACGGATACGTGCCAGAATTTTCCAGTCATCCGACATGCGGTCCGACAGCTGCAGGGCGCCCTACAGCACCACCAATGGATTTCCCATTATATCCTGACCACCATGCCCAGGTGACGGGTAACCCTCGCGTGAGAACGCAGCTGGAGAATCCGTATGTACGGGCGACAGCCGACGATTTCTATCAGTCTCACTTGACACGCGGCTCTGGTTGCGCGTCAGGTGTGCCGGGCCAGATTCCCCATTATGGATATTTGGCTACCCCTATGGACTCAGATGTGACTCAACAGGCCCCCGGCCTGGTAGCGCCATCATCCATGGGGGAGTTGCGCCCAGAGATTCTGACCATTCACGAGGCGCAGCAGGCCAACCTCTCAATGCAATTGACCCGCCAGCGTCGCAATCACGAGCGTCAGGCGAACAGGATGCTGGGTCGTGCGGCGCAACCTGCTACTCCAATCACAGCAGCGACACCTGCATTTAACCTGGCAGCACTTGCAGCCACGCAGCCACCGTCGCCCCCACCGGTCCAGGATGAGGCTGGTGAAACTACTCTGGAGCGCCAGGCGCGTATGAGGCCATCGGCAACACCGCCGGCCATCGGCGACGGTGGCTTTAACAAGTGTGCCATATGCCTGGGCCACTTCATGACTCACGACAAGGTCTTGAGGCTTCGGTGTGGTCACATATTCCATGCGCAGTGCTGGAACCGAGTTGCGCGCGCTCATGTGGACAGACAGTTGGCTGGCACTATGGAAGGTGCTGCTACTGAGGCACCCTGCGCTATTTGCTGGGGCGTTGGTCGAATCACAGCTGAGTTTCATTATGCCCTTGCTGGAGATCAGGATGCAGCAAATCGTCATGGAGAAATACTCCGAGGGGCTAACGCACGCAGGGACCTTCGCGAAGAGCTTAATCGCATCACGGCGATGATGATGAACAACGCGGCAGTTTTCACAACGACACCTGCGGGGCAACCCGCTTCATCAGCCAATGCGGTGCAGGCGACAGAAGCGACCGCGCCTGCTCTGGATGCGCCTATGTCGTTAATAGCAGAAACAACCAACATTGCAGGGGCACCTGCTACGACTGCACCCGCCGCGTTGCCAGCCAACGATATGCGGCTGAGGCGCATGGGGAGAGCCACCGAGAGGAGCGCCCAGTGGCTTCAAGCTCCACATACCTACATGCCACACGGGCGAGACCCGCCTTCGCAGCCAGCGCAGGGCGGGGAGTCCGGCGAGAGTGCGCAGCGGCATCAGTGCGATATCCGAGCGCGACATGTTACACACTGTGTGATGGTGGACACAGATTGCCAGATAGGCAAGCGCGCTGACGAGGATACGTCCATGAACATGCCGCTCGCATCTGCGCCGCACCCGCACATGCACGACGAGTATCCAGCGACCTGGATTTTCGAGAAGAGCCCCACTACGAAGGAGGAGGCCCGCGGACGCATGAAGGTCTTCACGTCTCTGACAAGGAACGATTGGGCGTTGGAGCAGAGGCGCCGCAAGGGTATGTACGGTACGACGCTGTCTGAGGTGCCATGAATATTCGGAGAACGCCATGAACTGACCCTGGCCACGAGCAGTGGGGCCATGGTGGATGGAATGCTGATAATCCTTCTGGGCATCGGCAGCAACGCCAATATCAGTGGCCCAAAAACGGCACTGACATTTGAACGGGCACCCCGCTCCCATGGGCACGACATCAACAGGCTGAACCTGGCGAAGAGGCTCTACGTGTCGGGAGTGGGACATGGTGCCTCTGTATGCGACGAGTCCTTGCACTGCAGAATTTCGCGCAACAAAATAAGATCCGGCGGGGGCACCTGCTGCGCCGAGACTATATACCTACTCAGCTAACGTGGCTGAGGGTTCAGGGGGAAATCTCCCTGCTATCCTGGGTCTGAGGAGTATTTCTAACATGGGGATTATCTTCATCCTGGGGCAGGGGCGCGAGAAGATTGTCATCCCCGGCTCTGATATGTACAAGATAATCCTTGGGAAGGGTGCCAGAGCATTTGATCTGATGAAAACGCCTCCTGGGCACCTGGCGCTCAAGGTCGACGAGTGCGGGGCCGCAACTGAGGACGAAAGGTCGATGTCGTTTACGATTACGGCCAACCCTCACTGCGAGGATGCCCCGCTGCTCGTCAAAGAGGCAGCTGGCACAGAGCCGGCTGCGGGGCAACCTGCTTTGAGTGGCGCGGGGGCACCTGCTATGACCGATGCCCATACATATGTGATGTCACAGAATGCCAAGGGCATAAGCTTCTCTATTAACGAGGAGACGCTTGCTTGCACGATCCAGTCTTTGGTGAATAACACCTTGAAGACCTGGCATCGCAGGACTACGTCCTTCGGGACTATCCCCACACCGGCCGACCAGGACATCGCCTTGCGAAACTCGCAGGCGAAGGTCTATCAGGCCATCTACTAGGAGGGCAATAAGTGGATGCCGTCCGACGCGAAGGCAGGGACACCTGCGGAAAGGGAGGATGCCGCTGAGAAGTTTATACTTTTACTTCGGGCAGCGGCTCTACAGCGCAGCTTGGCACGGGCATTTGGGCGCCCCCGCCGCTTGAACATGAGTGACTGGGGCAGGCGCGTGCCACGGCCGCCCGCGCTTGCTCCGACAGGCCGAACACTCAGGTTCTGTCATCTCGCGCGGGGAAACCTGCATTCTTTTCTCGGGCGCCAGCTGTGCGCGCCAGGGGCATCTGGCAAGCCCGGCAGCGCGGCTTCCAAGGACAGCAGTGGGCCCGGCTGTGTGGCCGCTGCAGCAAATCAGCGCTCATCGCATCATTATCATTCTCGTGCACTTGCCATTGAAGACATACGGACAGCTTGCGCTGAACTCCGAGCTCGTGGTTACATGTGTGACCGCATCACACGTACAGAGGTTATGACTTCTACGGGCATACAGCATTTGGGTGCTCTACTATCGGGGGCTTATAAAATGCTGCGGGTTGTCATGCCCGCTGACTGGCACGTTAGGTTGCCTGGAATGCGGGCGGGGCCGCATTATCGACGCATCCAAAATGTGATGACTAAGGCTCGCGCTCTACGCATGCCCATTGTACCTGTGGGACCGCCAGGTCATTTCTGGAAACAGGGTCCCATGCGAGATGCCATTGGAGATCGCGACTTGCAGGTCATGCGTACGCGATGCTGCCAGTTCGGTCATTAATGCGACCGTTCAAGTAAGTTGCCCAGCGGATCATATCTGCAAGTGGCAACTACCTACACGCGCATCCCAAACAACTTGTGGAAGTGTACGTGTCAAAGTGCAGGGAGACCTGCCCAACTTGCTAAGCATGAATTGGACTGGTCCGGTCATGGCGCTCAGAAGGCATAATGGCGCAACAAAACTTTGCTATCATGACCGCGATATTGATTGATCAAGTGGGTTGACATAAAACAAAGAGAAACCACACGAGTTATGTACACCTTAGCATTCACACACGAGAGAATAATGGAAATCGAACTTGCGTTCGGTCTCCGAAGAATGGCCCTGAATGGGGCCATGTCGCAAGACGGGTAACGATGAACCTGGGCGACAATCAGACTAGACCAGACATGGGTGCAATTTCAATGCACCGTTACCGAATGGCGCAACATACATTCGTATTCGGTTATACTGGGAGCCGCCAGAACCGGCTCTCATCGGACAGAAGGACCCGCAACCACGCCCAAGGCGAGTTGCGTTTGTCGACGACGATCGCCCCCCTCCCCCTTCGATTGAGCGCGGCCGCGTGCCCCCCTCAATTCCCGAATCTCCGACGCTAAGTTCACCTGATATTGAACGACAGGCAGCACTACCGACCGATGCCCGAATCAATCAAAAAGAAAAAAGAAAGCCGACAAAGAAGCGGGCATCAAGCCGCGCAAGATACCCCTGGTAGTCGAAAAAGGCAACGACGACTGCGGGGATGACCCCAAAGGTCTCGTACGTAAAGCGTACTACGCCGACCTTCCCCTTGACTCCGGCACGGAAAGCGATGATGAAGAGGAAACTTCCATCGCGTTACCTGCGGGGCCACCTGCTGAATCCTACGCAGATGCATTCTCCATAATCCCAACGTTATTCAATGGACGACACAACATGGTTGACATGTTGGAACTGTGTGGAGGAAGTGGAGGTATTTCGCAGCTAGCACTCCGCCGAGGTTTGTTTCCCAGGGGAGCTCAGACAAACGAATATATGCTGACCTTAGAAACAAGGATGCCCACGATGCAGTGATGCGCTACCTAGACGCGTGCTTCGTCAATGTTGTCATACTACAGCCCACCTGCAGAACGACTGGTCTACCTTCAGAATTCAACTCCCAAGTCAACTTTGATACTTGGCATGAACACCACAAATAAGATCTTCCACATATCAAGTTCTGCGGAAAGGTTGCCATGCGTCATAACGACCTTCGACGGTTTCACTTACGAGAACAACCAGTAAGTATTTGGGTGGATCAGATACCACAATGGACCACATGGGCCACACGCAAGGGCACTTGCAAGGTGAATGTGGACCAATGTACTACCGGCTTATGTGATTCCCAAGGGGTATTGATACGAAAACCGACCAGGATCATGGTCAACCACCGCCTTCTACTTACACCTTGTGACCGAAGACGATGCGCTGGTCATCATCAACTTGCGTCGGTATGTAGCAAAGAACTGTCCATGGCGGCACATTATACTTCGAAGATGCAGTCTCTTTTCGTCGACGCAGTTCAGATCGCGCACGATCTATTCCAGGTAAGCCGCGATCCCTTTCATAGTCACCCTTATTCTTCCACCGGGCTAGTCACCAGCGTGAGGGGATATGACTTGGACGATCCAACTACCCCTCGACAGCCCGACGGCTCGATCACGAGACCGTCCTCGGGAGGGCTAGGATGTCTTGCATGCGCGGATAATGTTAACATGCGCTCTCCCTCACATGACAGAAACCCTAAGAATTGCAAGCGGCATGATAAGGAAGACTACCATGGGGAATGTCCGAGCTGCAAGAATAACTACGGCCAGAACAAGCCTGGACATGCACGGGCACCTGGCAAATGCAAGTTTGCCAAGCCTTGGAAGCTGCCCGACAATCGCGGACAGGCACCACCGGCTCCTGCCGAATCAGCAGCACCACCACCCGAGGCGCAAGCCGCACCACCACTTGTGCGGCTACGAGCACTAGAGCCGGACCCACAGCGGGTGCCAGCAGCCACGACGCTACAGTAGGCAGACATGCTGCTGAACCTGTTGCAGGGCAACCTGCCTCGAGTGGAGCTGGGAGTTCGGATGGCCACATCCGACTGCCACAGGTCAGAGTCAGACGCGGCCGACAGCAAGGAGGATATCCACCTCCACCGCCACCTGCGGGTAACCCTGCTGCACGACCACGACTACCAGACTGGTCAAGGTTTGACGTACAAAGCAGTTTACAAAACTTACGAAGCCTTGACCCAAGCGTGGTAACATGCGAGCTTCGGAAGCTACACTTGCGTTGGTTCCATGCGAAAGAGCTTAAGATGATACTCACCTTAACCAAGATAGGTCTGGACAACGTCAGACTCAACCTGGTTAAAGGTGTCTGCGACGCATGTCGGGGGTGCAGGGCTGTGGTCAAGCCTGGGCATGCGGTTATGCCATCCACTGCGCTGCCTGGCAAGTTCAACGAAGAAGTTGAATGTGACCTTATGTTCTTCAAACATCAACATAAGCTATTGCATATCCTCGATCGCTGTATTCGCTATGCCACTGGAACAGAGATACCGGGCAAGACAATGACCAGTATCCAGGATGCGTACCGTCAGTGCTGGATTTAGCGTGGACCTGCACATGTACTCTACTCCGATGGAGAGGGCGCCCTCCGCAATGACACTGCGAAAGCAGTCCTTAAGGCAAAGGGCGCTGAACTAAGGATGCGCGCGCGTGGGCAACGCGCTACGACGATCGAAGCAAGAAATTGCATGCTGCGCCATCTACTTCATAGCATGGAAGCTGAACTGAACCCAACAGGTTAGACATACCTCTTGTGTTCACACGACTACTGCATGAAGCCTTGTTTGCCGCCGACGTGTCCACCTTCTATAATGAGGTTTCTCCATGCAACGCCCTGTTTGGACGGCGACCGGCAATGCTCCCTGACTTGCCTATCCTGGATCGCGAAGAGCCGACGGAAGCGTCGGATCATTCTCGTGAACAGATGATGCGCAAGGTATGCATTGAAGCTATCACACAGGCCACAGCAGTAGCCAAGACCAACCGTGCACTACGCGCTGAGACAACTATCTCCGGTCAGCATTACTACTATGCAGGAGATTCAGTTGATTACCATCGCCCCGTAACCACGAAGGACGACTGGAGAGGCTGGAAAGGCCCATTCCGGGTCGTGAGAAACGATCCCGACAGGGGTCAAGTCATCATCCGAGTGGGAAGTCGCGACGTTCAGGTTCAATGCGGCGATGCACGACATTCACTCTATATTGAAGCTTTGATGGTCAGAGAGATCGGCCCCGACAACACTGCACGATGGACAGTGCTGACGTTCGTGGCCAGTTTACCTGCGGGGGGACCTGCTATGACATTTGGCAATGTCCCGACCGCGACGGGGATGCTTCATATGACAAGTGCAAGCTGACCATCTCCTAAGGTGCATCTGGCTATACAAACCTTATCAGAAACGTCTTCCGCATTGGGAACGTAGTTTCGGTTAGGTTAGCCAAGAGTATCCACGAGCTAACTCCGGTGGCTTACGCTGACAGTTGCACATTGGTCACTATGACCACGATGCGAAACCAGGATTTCATTACTATGAAGCAGAAGGCGCCGCTCTTAACATTCACGATATAACTGGATCACCACATTTAAGAATCATCCAGTGCCTGAAGCCCACCAAACCTCAAGCGGGCTGCGACTAGGATATGACAAAGCTTGAGGAATTGGCGGATGCACCGACACTGGATGGAACCGCAAGAGAAGCCCCAGAAGCCGAACCACCACAGGAGGATGGACGGCTTCCCACGATCTATGAGGAATCGGAGGCTGACCTCTAGGCACATAGTATGGAAGTGTGGTATACAGGACAACAAGATGACAGGGAACTACCGGAGGCAACTCCACTAGAGGATCTTGTCACAGTGCCCACGCATATGATTCCAGACAACAGTGTGCTGATCACAGCGGGGACACCTGCCTGAATGGGGCCACCCACGCGACTCCGACATCGACGAGACGTATCGTGCCCCATTGTGATCCACGGTCGAAGATGGCAGTTGCGGGCTGGAATCAGACGAAAATGACAAAGTATAGATTTCTGCTTTACTGCAGAAATATCAAAGATAGTCCTGTCCGAGCAACGGCACAGGATATTAGATGCCGACCGTGTGACCACCATGCGAGTATATGTTGCCGCCGCTGCAAAGCGAACTGCGGTCGTCAAGGAAGATGACCTCCTCGCGAAGGCTGACATCCAGGCGAATCCCGAGACAGTATCGAACGCCCCATGCACTGAACCCAAGACACGGTTTGACAACAAGTGCTTCAAATTGCAAGATATATCTACAGCGTCAAACATCAAGGCTTCGAGGTACGTGCACACATTGAAGTCTGTGAAGAACGAGAAGGGCGAAATGGAACGCACCATCTGATTACGCCTGGTGCTTCGAGGCTTCATGGACCTTGAAGCTTTCGATTTGGGTGCCTTTTCGGGGGCGGCGCGGCGGTCAGGCCAGTCGCTACTCGCGAGCGCGGCGGCGTGCCAGGAGCAATGGATCATTGTTTCCCTCGGCATTCACGTTGCCTTCCTGCAAGGGTTGACCTACCAGGAACTTGCTGCGGCAACTGGTGAAAAATAACGTGTGGAGTGCTTTACTCTGCCGCCTGGATCGGCTACGGTGCTTCGAACTCCCCCAGGATTCGAACGCGGCGACGAGTCGAAGCACTGCTTGCAGCCTCTAAGCCAGGCGCTGGCACCATGGGCGCACCTCGAGCTTTCTCACTGAAGCTCAGAAGGACCACGGGAGGTTTCGGTCTCATACCCACGCCCTACGACGAGGAGTTCGAGACGAGCAGCCACCTGCTCACGGCTAAACATGTCGATGACATCAATATGGCCGGTACAGGGGACACCATTGACAAGTGCGTCAAGTGTGTAGAGGACACATTTGGTACGCGTAAACTCAACAAGCACACATGCACCAATTGTGCTGTGATATATACCCAGGATAAGGACGACAGTGTTACTTTGGACCAAGACGAATACATCAAACAGCCCCGTCCTATACAGCATCCTGAACATACAGGCGCCGGCGCTGACGCCCAAGCGCCCAAGATGGTTGCAGATGTGTTCCCCAGCCTTAGAGGCGCATCGGCGTATGCATTAATCACCCAGGTGTGGTTGATGGTGTGTGTTGTCTCTTTAGAACGTGTCCAGGAACCGACCGACATGCAAGTGCGACGACTGAACGCGATTACCAGGAAACTGCAGGCCTGCCCTAAGAAGATCGCCTACCAGGCGATGCCCCCCACGGGCGAGCTTGACCTGCACAGCGACTCAGGTTACCGACGCCTGAGTGGAGATGCCGATGGCGAAGTCAGAGGCCATGGTATTCGCGGGGCAAACCTGTTACGGCGTGTAAGCACGCCACCCGGCAAGCCCGTCGTTCACTTGATCGATGCGCGCTGCAAGTCTCGCCGCTTGCAGGCCCGCTCGAGCTATTCAGCAGAGACGCTAGCAGCAGCCCGCAACTTGGAGGACTGTTATCCCACGATCGTGAGTCTGCACGAGCTCCACGCGGGGCCGCTCACTCCCACTCAGTTGAAAGACATACTTGAGTTGGGTGGCCTGAGCATCAAGGTCATCTTGACCATAGATGCTGAGTCTGCGCTTAAGTCTTTGTCCAGCAAAGACTTGAAGAAACCGACGGGGTGCACCCTTTTAGGACACGGCGAATGATGGAGCGAGGAATCGTGCGCAATATTCAGTGGTGCGACACCCGCGATATGACTGCGGACGGTCACACCAAGGGGAGCATCGATAGAGAAATGCTCCTACAGGTCATGGGAGGTACACAATCCTTCAACCATGACTTAAAGCATCATGCTCCCTATCGGGCTGGCCAGACATCCCGTTCTGTAGCCGCCGGATGAGTACTCGTATGCACAGTGTAATGCAGGCGAGGCAACTTGCGCGCGGGTCCACGTTCCTTACGGCCCCGCCCTTTTGCTGCCCTTTTGTAGATTGTAGCCGCTGTACCTGCTGTATAGAGGCGGCGGGTTCACGCTTCGTCTCCCTCCCCCCCCGACTCTAAAGTGGGCTGGGTGTTGCATGTGAGTGGGGACGAGCGTGCATCCGCGGCTGCTTGGCTCAAAGCGGCCAGCCGCCCAGATCTGACTACAATTCAGCGCGAGGTGTACTATTTGTCATCGATACCAAAATTGCTTGAGATGGCTCGCCCCCTACTATTGGGACTATCGTTACAACGGTACAACAGAGCGGGAGCTGGGCTTCGCCTAAGGCGAAGCTGCTGGTTGGACCTCCTAACCCCTTTCAAACTCACTTTACTGTTCCGCCCGCCCGAGCCGACCCGCCCGTTAGGGCCCGCCCCCCCGACCCGACCCGACCCGCCCGCTAGGGTCCGCCCGCCCGACCCGACCTGACCGTTAGGGTTCGCGCGTGCTCGGCCGAGCGCGCCCTGCACTTTAGTGTCCCGCCTGCCCGCCCGACCCGACCCGCCCGTCAGGGTTCGCCCGCCCGACCCGACCCGACTCGCCTGTTAGGGTGCGCCCACCCGACCCGACCCGCCCGTTAAGGTTCGCGCATGCTCGGTCGAACGTGCCCTTACATTTGGATGTCTCGCCCGCCCGACCCGACCCGCCCGTTAGGTCCGGCCGCCCGACCCGACTTGACCCGACCCGCCCGCTAGGGTCCGCCCGCCCGACCCGACCCGCCCGTTAGGGTTCGCGTCGGCGAAGCTAGCGCCGGCGAGACCAGCCGTCGGCGAAACCAGCCGTCGACGAGACCAGCGCCGGCGAAACCAGCGCCAGCGAAACCAGCTCACGCCTTCGGCGAAGGGGTTCGGGCTCGTGACCCGAGCTCTGAGAGAGCGCGCCCACAGAGCCCGAGCAAAGGGGGGGGGGCTAGGCTTAAGCTACCCCCCCCCCCTTGAGCCGCCCTTGTTGGAAGCACCCCCCCTCCCCCTTTTTGTTTTGCAAGGGGGGGCGGGGGGGGGCTTACAGCTACCCCCCCCTCCCCCCTTGGGCCCTCCCCGGAAACTACCCTCCCCCTCCCCCCCTTTCCAAAGGAGGGGGGGTGCTTAAGCTACCCCCCCCCCCCTCCCGTGGCGCCGCCCTGCAGGAAGCTACCCCCCCCTTCCCCCCCTTTCGTGCAAAGGGGGGGG